>CAUYSK010000669.1:0-47764 GCA_963575035.1 Avahi laniger
TCCTTATCTAACTAGTGAGGCAATGGTTTTCTCCACTCACTATTTTTACAATTTATTGCATGTCTCTATGTGGGGAACGTGGCCAGTGCTCCCCACAAAAAACCGGGTCCCTTTGTTAGAGTTGCAAGGGATAAGAAAATGATAGAGAAAAATGGAAAATGGAAGAAATAAAAGAATACACTGAGACAAAGATATAGTTTTATAAGTTTATAAAGATTATAGGCAAAGTGGGAGCTCAGGGGGCTTGTACCTCTCCGTGGGTCTCAAAAGCCCCGAATGAGGTCTTACATGGTAACTTATAGAAAATAGTGAATAATTGTCAGGGGTAACAGATTTACATAACAATAGGTAGTTCCTCTCAGGTTAATAGATTTTCAAAAGGCTTTTACAGAAGGCTTCTACAGATTAACTAATTCTATTTATATGAGCAAATGGTTACAAAGTCTTTCAAAGGTTAATTTCTAAATTCTAAGGTAAGTTTATCATTTAAACAGAGGGGTTAAAAAGAGATATGTAAGCTCCATGTTTATTAGGTTATAGTGAATGGAGACAGGTAGTCTAGAGTGGTTTAAACAAAAGCTTTGCTTTTAGCCATTCAGGAAGCTGTCCTTTCCGGGAAGCTGTTTGTTCCGGAGGGCACTCCATTGTCAGCTCTCAGCCTATAGTTTTTAACAGATTCACTTGTGCTTTACAAAGCAAATCCAATTCTTTAGGTCTGAGAAATGCGGCACCTCATGGGATACAGCCGCTACTGCCCTTCAGAGACACCCCTCTGAGTGTAACAGCATTCGAAATGCAAACCAACAAGTTCACATATTCTTTCAGGGCAAAGCTCTGTAAAATTCTTAAGACAAATCCTGTCCCCAAAACACGTTTAATACTAATTCATAGAGCGACATCTCTATCACACTCATTTCCGTCCTTAAATAAAATATAATACTCTCTTCAACTTGTGTGCTGCTGTTTCTGTATCATTGTTTGCTCCCGTCTGCATTATTCATTTTAGGTAAATAGCATTTATAGAGCACTTAACCATATCTGTTTAACACAAATGTATTGATATGCCTAAAGATATTAATTACTTTCTCATTGTTGACTTTTTGTATTCTAAAGTAGCCTGAAATATTATTCTGACATTTGGTTTTTTCAAGATAAAGAAACCAAGTTGATTACCTTCTATACAGAGTTTAATGCTTATACAATACCCTATCATTTACTCTTTTTTCATTGATTAAATATTACTTCAGAATGGTGTATGTAAAGCACAGAAAATAAATTTCCCCTTGATTGTCCATTAGTAGACACAAATCTATAAGAATCTAAGTTTTACGGTCTTCCAATTCACTCTTTGCCATTAGATTTGCTCCTTTTTCCAAAAAGAGGGCAATAAAACAGCAGGCTCTGACCCAACTTCTACAATTTCACATTGTCATATTTATATGATGTGTATATGTGTGTGTATGTATGTACATACAGATACAGAGATACATATTATTATTCACTTCCCTTATATACAAGGGGACTCAAATGAAGTCTGAGGTAGCACATACAAATTTTTTACATAAGCAAACATACTTGAATATACTGGAGACATAATTGATTACCGCTTTAGATCTTGCCTTAATTACCAAGGGTCTATTTTTTTTTAAATCAGCATCTTTAAAGACATTTTTGATAGTGTGAGTGATATATCAATCAGGTAAAGGAGAAGTATTTGATGAGCTGCAGAAAGATGGTACCTGGACACTAGCCACTAGAAAGATGAACTCACCCACTGACAGTCTTCAAGACTGCCAGCTTTTGATTGATCAACAACCTAGACATTAATATGAGCTCTGTCTGGCATAGCTAACTTGCTGTTGAAGACCTCTAATTAGAAACTGGTAATGTTTCTTGAGATAATTAAGTTAACAGCAAATTTGGCCCCTCATCATCTTTTAAACAAATGGATTAATTCCTCAATTATCAGGTTTCCTTGCAGAATTACTTTTGAATGCCATAAAACATTGTGTTGTGTTGATAATTTTAATAAACTGTATGTCAAAATCATTCTACAAAATAGTAGCCTCTTTAGACCTTTGCTCTGAATAAATATTATACAAATAATAGTAATTTAATCTGAATTGAGAAAAGCAAAAAGAAAAAGAAATCCTTCAAGAGCCAGAACTACAATTGGACAGTATATATGGGAAAATACTGTCTATGTACTTTAATATTTGAGCTTCAGCTGACCCACATCTGTAAATCTAGAGAGTCAGTTGCCATGTGTCTTCCCAACTGAAAAAGGCAAAAGACAACTGGCTGCCATATGCTTTTTACAAAGAAATTGTAAACAGGTTACTCAATATAGGCCACATATATAGGATCTACAGATGAGTGCCCCAGGAATGGATTTGGCCCAAAATCTCCTTCAGCTAAAGAGCTTCAGGCATCACAATATTCCCATATGTCCACTGTATAACGAAATAGATAACAATTTTCACCCTGAAGGTTGTTTTGTACTAAGAATAAAATTGGCCAATGGGAAGCTCAGGCAACAATCCAAAGGATTCTTGTGGCTTACAAGTGTGTACAGAAAAATGTATACTAACATTCTTTGAAAGCTATAGATAATGTACTAAAAAATTCCAAAAGTACACTGTATCACTCTCCATGTCACAGTATATACAAACAAACACACACAAGTACACACATATGGCCAGAAAGGTCAAGAAATCTCTTACCAAGGTTAGAGCAACAGTGATAATTCTCTTTACTGAGATGACATCTTTTACTTCTTCTCTGGCTGGGGCTTACTAAGATGGAGATTAAAGATGCCTGATGCTTTGGGGAGACAGCTCTGAGTGAGGGACCAGAATAAGAAAGAATAGGTAGAGAGAGACTGCTTTCACCCTGTTCTATATTCAACATCAGGGAAGAAGGGTGAAGAGAATTCTTGAGGTTCCTACTTAGTCTATCTTAATTCAACAGAGTAAGAAAATTAAGAAGGATGCAGGCAAAATCTTCAACTAGGAATAAACAGCACCCATTTGCTTGGAATGGCCTGTGTCTGATCTTCCCAAGAACTTCAAACAGGGCAGCAGTTAGGAATTGAGAAGGATCTGGGGAGACAGTTAACAGTACTGCAAGTCATGCTTGTGTCTATTCACCCAATGTTAACTGAAGTCCTACTTGATGTAGAGTATTGTGTTAAGAAGAGAGGAAAATTAATTGGACAAGAATATTGCCATCAAACATAGAAGTATAGAAGGACAATTACTAATTATAACACAATAATAATAATAATAATACCAAAAGAGGGGTAGAAATAAAATACTATGAGAGTTTTAACAAGTAGGGATGGCTTCCAGCTTGGGAATGAGAAATGATGGAGGATGACTTTATGGAGGACTGCATTTGAACAAACAAACTTTGAAGCAAGCAGAGTTGGTATTTTTAAAATATATACACATACATACATGGACCCACACACATATAACAGTTTGATTAGATCATAGGGCTATGAAGGGAGGAAAGGGAAGATACAGCTAGAAAAATATGTTAATTCACTAAACAACTTTAAGAATTACTATGTGTAGGTGTTCTCACTTACAAGTTGGAGCTACATAACATGTACACATGGTCATAGAGAAGAGAATAATTGACAATGGAGACTCGGATGGGTAAGAGGATTGTGAGGGTACGGAGGAGGGCAGTGTGGGATGAAAAATTACTTAACGTGTACAATGTATACCCAATTGAGGAGATTACACTAAAAGCCCAGACTTCACCACTATGTACCATATATATGTAACAAAACTGCACTTGTACTCCCTAAATATATAAAAATAAGAAATAATACTACTAAAAAGAATTACTATCTACAGGGTATTGCACTAGGTTCTGGGAAAAAAGATAAATATCAACCCCCCTCTACCACCACCACCCCCAATCACCAATGACAATGAACCTGGCTTTGTGAAGAAAACAAACATATAAATAAATGATCTACCACCAAATTCAGAAAAGCTCCCTTTTGTGTTGAGTTCACAGCAAATAATCATAGCAATGTCCCTTGATCCCCAGGGGTCTAGCCCTGCATGGGACTTTACTGCTCCCTGAGGTAACCCACACAAATTTTTAAAGTATGCAAATGATATCTGAAGCATAAAGAACTATTGCATTAGATCTTAATTTCCAAGTCTCTATTAAAAAATAATCAGCAGCTTTAAAGAAACTTTTGAAAGCATGAGTGATATACGAATGGCATGAAGGAGAATTGTTTGAGTTACAGAATGGTAATTAATGCTATCTGGACACTAGCCATTAGAGAGACTAAACAACTCCCTGACAGTCTTCAGGACTGCCAACTTTCGATTGACCAACTGCCTAGGTATTAGCTCTGACTTAGCTAGCTTCCTATTAAAGGCCTCTAATTAGCAACTGGTAAGGTTCAAGAACATGTGGGAGCTGGAGCTATTACCTCAGCCCCATGCTTGAGGAAGCTCCTCGCTCAGGGTCCTGGTTTGGCAACTATTCTAGAATGTAGAAGGAGAAGTAGAAGGTGTAGCTCCTAGCTGCGGCTAAGATGATCTGCTTTCCCAAACATTAACCCCCACCCTTTCACCAAAACAAAGCAAAGGGGGTAATAGTCTGTCCTAAGTCTCTAGAATTTAATTCCCCTTCAGCCTTTCCAAAATGCCCTAATTGTTCCTCCTTACCCTCAAGGATACAACTGTTGGGGAGGATGTTTATAAAGTATGTTTTAACTTACATCATCCCCTAGACATGGCCTACCTTCTGCTCAAAATCAGCTCAGTCTCTACTTCCTCTAAGGCAGATTTTGTCTTGCAGTGACCCATGGTCATTTTGAACTATTATTTTGCCCTTCAGAATAACCTTCAGAGTCCTGTTCCTCACTCATCAGCTCCTGAGCACCACACCATCTAACTCATGATACAACAGCTGTGGAAATCATCCCTCTCTTACCAGTATTCACACAGGGTAAGGCACTGTGATAAGCACCGGTGTCTTCTCAAAGAGGTAATCTTGTCTGAGCATTTGACCTTCCGTGGGCAAAAAATAAAACTAGTTTTTCATTTACCTGCCAGGCACTGGTTGATTAGTAACTAGTATTATGGTTGTGGGTAACAGTGTTTTAATACTGCAATTTATGTATCTTTTTTATGTTATTATGAGAGACAGGAGAAAGATCTGAGAAAGCATAAAGCACCACACAGCACTGAAAAAATGCTTGTAAAATAAATAAATTTTTCATCTATGTTTAAAAATATTTGTTGTTTTGCCCATGTGGAAGGAAATATTTCATATCAAGCATTACAGGTTCTGACACTCACCCTAAATTCCCATATCCTGGTGAGAAATAGGAAGAGGAAAACTGAAATAAAATGGTTTGACATAATTAATAACATGTCCTATAGGTAGACCTCACTTCTATATGGCTCAAAAATGATAAGAAGGATATTGTCTGGGAAGTAGAATGCAGCAGACAACAAAGTTCTCAGACAATAAGAAACTGATAAACCATTACCCACTTCCATATGTTTTATGTCTTTGGGACACACAGGATCTTGACTGTGAACATACCAGAAGGCAGAGTGGCAGACTGAGATTTGGTGCTGCTATTGACCAAAGTGGTAAAAATTTATGCCCCTGTGTCATCATCTCTCACAATAACTCTAGGCTTGGCTGTGCGATAAGTTTTGGCACTGCTTGATTAGTCCCTGCGCAATGGGGCTTGTCCTCAGAGAATGCACCTTTTTGAAACCTATCCACCATGCTGTAAGTACGCGAGGCCCCTGTGGAGAAGACTTGAGAACCCTGGCTTACAGCCCCAGTTCCAGTCCCAGCCAGAAGCCAGTACAAACTGCCAGCCATGGCAATGAGGCTGTTTTGGACCTTCCAGCTGTTCCCATTGTCCCTGCTGACACCTTGTGAAGCAGAACTACCAGACCACAGGCTCATGAGAAATATAAATTGCTATTGTTTTAAGCCACTAAATATTAGTTTGCCATGAAGCAGTAGATAACCCAAACTGGTAGGGAGTGAAAACAAGAATCTACATATTACTAAATGAGCTCAAAACCAACTTGATACAGTTTTGATTCTCTTAAGTCAAGTCCCCAAAGACCTGGGGTCTTGGCCCAGTGGTTTTCAACTTGGTTGTAAACCAGAATCTTCAGAGCTTTTTCAGTTTTTCAAAGTACACATAACTGGGCTCACCTCAGAAATTCTGATTCCAGTAGAGCCTGGCAACTTCTTTACAGAAAGCTTCACTTTTGTGTCCCCAGTGTTAGAGCCGCCAGAGAGTCTGTACTAACATGACCAGTTGTTTTAAAGGAGACAATATCACATTTGACCTCACATCCACCTTCAACACAGAGAATGGTATCTTACCAAGAATCTGTTGTAACCAGTCTCTTTTATGGAGCAATACTGTGCTTAGGGACTCTATAAGAAAAATAAAGTCGTGTTGGAATATGTTTCCAAACCTTTGTTGGAAAAAATAAGTCAACTCTATACACTTTAATCACTCAAATGTTCTCAAGGTCAAGCTGAGCACATTAACCTCAAATAAGGAGTTGAAGGGAGAGGTTACCTAACAGGAGCAAAGGAGAGAAGGAAGCAGGGCAGCCTGTGAGTGTGTAGTTGCAACAATCGCTCCTTCCACCCACCCTGGCTTCCTTATGGGCAGAGGAAAGGGAGAGGTTGTGCAATTGTATACAGAATGCTGGGTAAGAATAGGGCAGGTCAGGGTACATGGGAGGTAGGGGTGGCCCATTTTCCTCATGGGCTCAGTATAAGCCTGTGAAGAAGCATGTTCTTTTAACAATATCAACAAAAGACAAACATCAGGGGAATCGGCACTGAGACTATGAGGTCCAGCTAGTCCCTCCAACAGGGAGATTCTCCTGCGAAACCTGGACATGTGTTTCTTAAGGGGAGAGGAGGGATTTTCATGTGTGATGGCAGCAGTAGGATGAGCAAGAAATCGCCCAAGGGGAAGAAATTTCAGGGGTCAAGACTCCCTCTCGATGTGACGACTTTCATCCACTGATAATTTTAGAGAATCTGGATTTGGCTTTATTAAGAGAGATGAAGGGTTTCCTTAAAAAAATAAAATAGATTAATATGTCTGAAATCAAGGGAAATAGTAAAAAGATGCTTCATTTCTCCACCCTGCCTAGACATGTGTTATCCAAGGCTCTCTTCGTTGCAAGTGAATAAAATAACTCAAACTGCCTTAAGCATAAATACAGTGTTTATTAGCTCATCAAAGGAAAATTCTAAGGGTACTGTAGCCTTGGTCATGGTTGGATCTAGGTGTTCAAACAATTTTTTATGAAGCTGCTTTTCTGTGTCTTCACTCAGTTTCCCTGTATTCTGGTTCCATTCTCACTAAGGCTCCCCCAGTAGAGTGGCAAAATGGAAGCTGGAAGCTCCGGGCCATTTTCCTATTTTCACAACCTCCACAGAGAGGGGTCCTCTCTTTCCAGCTGTTTCCAAGAACTGAATCTCCTTCACTTTAATTGGGTCACATGCCCATCCGTGGGCCAATTACTGTCCAGATGTAATTTCCTGGGTGGCCAACCCTGGAGCAGGAAGAGAAGTCAGCTCCACCCAAGCTGTATGGTCTGACAGTGGAAGAGGGGCAGTTTCCCATGAAAAACCAGGGTGTTGTTTTGTCTTTTAACCAGAAACAGGGTGAATGGATACTGTGCAGGTAAACTCCCTCTCTGGCTTAAAGCAGGGAACTGGGACTCTGAAAGAACAACTTATCCATGTTGGAAGAGGCAGCTCTGTGTTTTGAAGCAGTGACTGCGCAGGCCCTGCATGCTTGACAGAGCCCACAGATGCCCGCTGTGCACCCTCCATGGTAAACAATTCTTGACCCTTCTCCAACATCCACCCACCAGTCATCCTGACACTGGCTGGAGTCATCGATGCTCAATCAGCCTCATCCTCACAGGCATAGAATAGAACAGCTCAACTGCAATGTTTTTCTTCTGATGAAGTCAGTCAAAACTCAAGGATTTTTGATCTCAGCTCCTCCACTGGCTTGTTGCTATGTGCCTGGAAAGTTCAACAACTGTTAAATCTTTTAAGCTTTCTCTCAAGTTAAAAAAAAGAAAAAAAAGATTGAAAGTCCAAGATTCTTCAAAAAGACATTCTACTGAAATAAAAAACATTTCAAATATACTGTCATTGCTCTTACAAGTCTTCTCACCTGGGCCAAGTAACAATGTGTGCCAGATGAATAAAAAAGAAGAATGCCAATTTTATTGATTTTACCTCATACTCTTTTTCAGGTCTGTGAAAATGTTTAACGGGTGAGTAATTTTTTTATAATTCTTTACAAATCTGCTCTACATCAAAGATTGTTTTGGGGAGGGTGTTGCCCAGATACAGAACAGAATGCTTAAGCTGGGATAGTCTGATTTTCACCATTCCTGGTATATTAAAGTATTTGGTGATGTAAGGAATGAAAGTCTCCAGATTTCTAGCTTGGTGGTCAAGGTATTTTCTAGTCATGCCGGCATCTTGTTGATCTCTCCTAGTGTCTTAATGTATGTAGTGGAAAAAGGAAGAAGCCAGTCCCCTCTTCATTCTTCTCTTTCTATCCTTGGCCTCCATCTTGGTCCAATTCCCATCCCCAATTTGAACCTAACCAGATAAATATCACATGATGTTATCATTTGTGAGCATTGCCTCACATGCATAAGTATGAAAGAATGTGTGATTGGGGGAGAATAAAAAGGAGGATCCATGAGAAACATACATTCTGCCTACCTATTCACAATCCTCTGGCCTCCACACTGGATAGAACTAGCAATATGGACAAGCACAGAAAGCAAAAAGGGCAAAGGAAGACTCATCCTTTCACTCTCAGCAAGGCTACCTGGGTATCCTCCTCAGCACAAAGAAAAGGAATAATCTCATTCCATTCTTTGGCATTGGTGAGACACTCTAAATATCATCTACTGTAGTCCTTTTTAAATTGTGTTTCATGGAATGGCCCCCTAAGATCTCACATGAAGAAGAAATTATTTTAATGTCTATATGTTAAATTTGTGCCTACTCTCCCATTTCCTGCCTCCCATGTCCTTTCTGCCCAGCCAATATTACATCAGATAGGACTTAGAATCCAAGCCATGGAAGACAATGCAAAAAGTTTCTACAGTCATGGAAAATCTGATGAGCTGTGAGCTAGACCACAGAAAGAGTCATGGCCATGTGAATCTAGTTTTTGTACCCTCACTTTGAGCCTCATTGCCAGTCTGGCTCTTTGTTTAGGTGACCCTTGGCCCCTGGAGTCAATGTTTGTCTTCTAAATGGTATTTCAACACTAACATCTGGTGATGTCCCCCCAGCCTGACATTTGCGAAGCAGATGCTTCCAGTGGCCTGGAGTGTGCCTTCTGAGTCAATGTTTTCAATAATGCCCTGTGGCATTGATCTCTGTGGTACCTCTCCCCAGGTAAGAAAAGAAATTCCACTAGGAAATGGCTGAGAGAGAACACTTCAGACCATCTGGAGGTAATCTTGGAATATAAAACCCCAGAAGTTCTTGTATAAAGAAATACCTAGAGGTAGGGAGTAGGGGAAAAAAATCAAGTCTTTGGTATTTTTTTTAAGTTGTACTTTAAATAGCCTAGCAGTTCGAGCCTGACAACTTTATACTCCATTTTAAGTAATTTCTTTACATGTTTCTTTCTCTCTCCTCAGGGTCCTCTCTCCTGAAACTTTGAAGTAGCAAAGAAAAGAATCTGTTGCTGAGCAAAGCAGTCCTCTCTCCCCAGTCTGTCCCACTCTCCCTCCACGCACACACGTGGACACACACTTTATGGTACTTTTTAAGAGGCTCCTCTCAACGTGGGCCTAGAGAAAACCTCAACGAACCGTGTGAAACAGAGCATAAATCCCAATAGCCTACATTTGGACAATGGTGTCTTTTAAAATTAAGGATTTTTCCTAAGAGTCCTGACAAGCTTTCAAAAGTAAGAAGTTGGTCAATAAGAATTACTTATTTCACCTGGATGGAGATTTTTGATCTCCAACACCATGTCTCAAGATCTCCTCTTACTTATCACCAGCAATACCTACACAACCACTTATAGAAAAGGGAAAAATCTTTTCAGTCTACTCAGGAGTTTTTGCACAGACAAGGTACTCATGAGGCTACTTTATAATATTCACCACATTGCTGTGTGGCTTCTCCACTCATTCATTTATCTCCCTGAAAGCTCTGTTATCCAAGTGGTCTGCAAGGTAGTGGGGTGAGCATTCTACAAGCCAATCTGAAGGGGGATGGTAGGCAGGAGTCCCCAAAGACTCACATCCCTCCTCCCCAAAGACTCCTCCCCTGAGGGCATGCAGAACTTGTGATTTGCTTCTAACTAATAGAATATGGCAAAAGTGAATGAAATACCACTCCTATAACTATACCAAGTTACAAGGCAAAAGTGAAGGGATTTTTGTGGATGTAGTTAAGCTTTCAAATCAGTTGACTTTAAGTTAATAAAAGGAGATTATTCAAAATGAACCTGACCTAATCAGGTGAGCCCTTTAAAAGAGAGTCTAGAGTCAGTGAACACAAGCAGGAAAGACTCCCTTTCTGGGTTGGAAGAAGTGAGCTGCTATGTGGTGAGAGGATTTGTGAGAGGGCCATGTGGCAAGGATCTGAGAGTGGCCTCTAGTTGCTGAGAATGGTCCCTGGCCAACAGCTAGCAAGAAAACAGTGACCTCAAAAAAACAGCTGTGAGGAAGCAAATATTGCAAACAAATGGAATGAGCTTGGAAGCACATTATTCCTCAGTAATGTCTCCAGATAAGAACATGGCCTGGCTAACATCTTGATATCAGCCTTAAGAGACCCTGAGCAGAAAACCTAGCAAAGTCATTCCCAGACTTCTGATCTGCAAGAACTATGGGATAATAAATGGGTATTGCTTGAAGCTGCTAAAGTTTCTAGTAATTTGTTATGCAGCAATAGCAGATTAGTACCGGGGGTTGACTGGGAAAAAATTCAAATATATAAGATCCTACATTTCAGTCCCTTAACAACTGTTCACTTTGTGGAGCTTGGATATAGTTCTTCACTGAAAATCAGCAGTCACATGGGATAGAAGAGAATGTGACTCTACTTGGATGGCTGGCTGGCCGGATGGACAGATGGAATAGCTACATAGAGATACACATACATATAACAAGGACTTACTGTGTGCCAGGATCTCTACTAAGTACTTTAAATATTTTATCTTGTTTAAATGAGGGGTTAGAGTTAAAATGATATAGGTACTTTTAATGACAGAAATTTACTCAAGCTAGAGGGACTAAAAGGAAAAAAAAAAAGCTAACGAAGCAAGTAAAAGGACACATGGATCTATCCCTCATAAGGTCACAGGTTAAGACATATGTCCCAAACCTTATAGCCCTCCAAGAAGGATATGAATGTCATAAACAGCAGAAAGGAAAAGCTAGATGGCATAATCAATCCGTTCCAAAAAGTTTGATGACAGTTTTAAATCAAGAGTTTACCAAATCATGTTTTAAATAATACTGACAGTCTTCCCAGTTACTGCTCTTGAGTGGACCATGGGCAAGTATGTATTTATACATGTGGGTATGAAACCCATGTAGTGGAATGCTCTAAAACTATGAGTTGCAACCCATTAGTAGGTCATGAATCAACAATCAGAAAAGTATGAAAGCTACTACTGACATGGAGCCCATTACTCTAGGAGCTGTGAATGTCAGTTTAAGAAAAATAAAGTTGTTTTTTTCAGAATAACAGATGCAACTCAAACAAACCAGATGCAGTGTATTGATTAGGATAATGCTAACTTTTAGACAGCCAACCCCTAAATCTCAGTGGCTAACTGAATAGAAGGTTATTTCTCACTCACATAAAATCCAATTGGCAAGGCAGGGCATGGGGGTTAGGGACCCATATGGGCAAGGCTCTACCATCTTTGACCCATGACTTCTGAGGCTACTCTGAAAATCAACATCCAGTCTGTACCATGGGGTAGATTGAGGGTGAGGATCACAGCAAGATCCCAGAAACAGTGTATCTTCAACCCTCATTCCATTGGCCACAATTCAGGCAAATGGACCTTCCTAGCGTCAAAGGGGGCTAGAATAAAAACTCCAACTCACTCCCCTCCTATCCTCTGATCTCCTACAAGTGCTCCCCTTTGGAGAAACTCAAACAAGAGTCAGAGGGCAAGAGAATCTATCAATTCAGATCATAAAAGTCAGTTTTTTGTGACACAGGCAGGGTAGAGAATGGCAGTACGTGAATTTAGAAAGGCCACTGAAGATACCAAGGACAACAGGATATTACATGGAACCAATGGACCAGTACAGGTTAATCCTGCAAGTGAAAACACTTCATTCTCATAAAAGGTTTTCACTAAGTCAGCTAATGACTGAAGATGCTGCTTAAAGAAAAACTAGGTCTTTTGGGGGTTGCCTTTGAGTTGGGGTTTAGAGTACGGAAAGAACACTAGAGCAGGAGTCAGAATAAATGGCTTCTGGTCCTGACTCCACTTCATTTTGGCACCAAGGCCTTAGATAAGTCACTCAACTTGCCTGAGCCATGTTTTTATATATTACTAAAAATTTATAATAATTACACATTTCCCTGCCTTAATCACAGATTTGATGTGGAAAGATCCAATGACAGCACACTTAAGAGCATTTTGTATATTACAAACATGGGTCACAAATAATAGTGCCATTTTTGTGTTGTTGTTGTTATCATTACTCAATTCATGGTCCTAGTTTGTAAGAAACGAGTAATGCTGATTAAACTGCCACTTTCCCAGCAACTTTTGCACCAAATATGAGCCAGAAAGATCCATAAACTTCAATGTAAAATTCATCTCTCCCATGAACCTTCTAAGGATTTCCTGATGATACTTTGGTATGTTGCATGGAACATTTCCTTTCGACCTGGAATTGTCATTAAAGCCTATAGATGTACCCCTCACACTAAGGAAACCCACAAACCAAAGAAAACTGCCTGTAACAGGGCCAGGTACCTCACCCATGTGGTTCACTAGGAGATCTGGGGGTGGGGAGGTGGAACCCCCAGCCCCACCCCCTCCCTTCCCAGTCTATAAAGGAAGACTGGAAATGAGAGAGGAGCAGAGAGGGTCGAGTTTGTGGGGAGTGCAGTGTTCATGGTGAAGTGGTTCCCTCAGCTTTCCCTCAAGATGGCCTCTCCCCACTACCATCCCAGACGGAACTGAGGGGTTTCTGAGAGTCAATGTAACATTGTGGCTGCCTGTAGAAAGTGAAGGCTGCACTCTGTTCCTTGGTTGGGTATCTGCTTCCACTGCAGGGTTGTTGATAGCTTCCTGCCTGACTGATGTAGGAGTGAGTGTGGTAGGTGAAAGGAGAGACCTGGAAAGAAAAGGCAGGGCAAAGAGAAGGGACAGCAGTGGAACAGCCTCCATTTCTGCCATTTGATAAATGATCTATTTGTCTAATGCATCTTGGCCACCTCCAAGGCAAGGAGAATGGCACATTATACCACTGAAATCTCAAGTTCATATTTTCATTCAGACCAATTTAAGGAAGTTTCACCTCTCTAAAAATTCACTGAAGGGAAAGAACTGAGAGTACGTAAACTGATGGAAATCTCAACCTTCTGAGCTCATGTTCCATTTTATTTCAGTCATCAGGGCTCCTTTATTCCTATATAATATTTACTGTTGGTTATAAGTTAAAATGGTCTTCTTAAAGCAAAACTTAAGACACCTCACTGGGGTAGTGCTGTGTAATAGGAGGACAAAATTATGATGTGGTCATGAAAGCCCAGCCAGGTTCCTCAGTCATATGAATACCTCTTTTAATTAATATCTGAAATATTAGCTGGCACTTAAACATAACCTTGGATATTTAAAACCTTTTACGATTCTATCTGCTAAATTTGGGGCACATTTTTTATACGTCTGCTAAATTAAAGTTGAATTGCATTTTAAAAATATCTTTTTTGCTAAAAATATTCTAGCTTAAATAAAAGTACTGGAATTAAGATGAGAATTTTATAGGATGACTGAATGTAAGATAAATATGTGAAATCAGTAGTTCTTATTTATAACTAGCAATCAATCCCTACAAAAGAATGTGGAAAAAATATTCCATTCATGATAGTGACAAAATTTTAAATTACTTAGGAATGAGTTATAAAGAATGCCTCAGGATCAACAGGAATAAAGTTATAGAGTCTCACTGAAGAACATAAATAAGGATCTGCACAATTGGAAAGATAAATGATGTTTTTAGGTGCAAAGATGTTACAAAAATGTGACTTCTCCCCAAATTCATATAAAATTTAATTCAAATTACATTCCTAAAAGGATTTTTTTATAATTGGATAAGATTATCTTTAAGAAGGAGACCAACTTCTCGCATGATATCACACAGAGCAACATAGGCCTGCCCCCCAGAGAAATGGATGAAAATTAATTTTTTAAAAAATTAAAGTCTCTGGAAATGGCCTAAGAGCATACAGCAAATGAAGAAACATGTATTCAAGAAAATCCATTAATACTAAAATGTGTCAAGAACTAAGAGAGTCTATGGCATTTGAACCAACACCACTTCCTCCCTCCCCACTCCAAGCCCAGAAAACAGAAACTCCACTTCAGACTGGTACAGCGAGGAGCAGAAAGTGCTCTCTTCCCTGAGCTCCCAGAGAGCTACACATCTGTAGTCCCAGCTAATCAGGAGGCTGAGGCAGGAGGACGGCTTGAGCCCAGGAGTTTGAGGTTGCTGTGAGGCTAGGCTGACACCACTGCATTCTACCCAGGATAACAGAGCGAGACTCTGTCTCAAAAAAAAAAAAAATCCTATCTCCAAATACAGTCACCTTCTGAGGTAATAGGGTTAGGACTTCAACATACAAATTTGAAGGGAACACAATTCAGTCCATAACAATGTCACAAACAGAACTCATTATTCCCTTTGCAAATAGTAAGCATTTTCCTTTTCTATTCATCTATCACAGAAAAGATACCAATCCAAGGTCCAGAGCTAGAAACCTGAGAGTTATCTTTGGCTCCACTTTTCTTCCCCCCTGCCCCACCCCCTTCTAACTGTTCACCAAATGCAGCCTCCATCTCTCCATTACCACTACCATGGCCAGAGATAATTATCACCCTCCTAGACTACTGCAACAACTCCCAACCCTTCTTCCAGCAACCAGCCAGTCGCCATTCAATCCAGGAAACCCTACTTCTAGAATAATCTATCTTCCTCAATAATAAAATCTAGTTATGCCACACCCTGCTTAGAAACCTCCACTCTACTGTCCACAGGAAGAAATCCAAACTCCTTTGTTTGGCTTAAAGGTTTTCCCATTACCTGTCCTCAGTCTAGGGTTTCATCTTATCTTCTAGCACTTTATCCACTTCTAGCCTGAGTTCCAACAGCGCTGAACATATTTGTTCCCTGACACATCATGCCCTCTCATCCCTGCTTTACTCATTCTGTTCCCTGTCCCTAAAGTTCCAATTCCTTCTTTTTTCCTTCAGCTGAAGTTCTAGTCACTCTTCAAGGACTAGATCAAATATGTAAGTTCCTCCATAAGGTCTTATTTGTATTTCTCAGTCAGTCCCTCTATTACCCCAGACTCAGTTTTTACCTATATTACACATACTTATTCAACTATTGAAATTTTACACCTTACTTTTCTTTCTTCCCCACCAGGCAATAGAGGTCTCAAAGATAAAGGCTCTATTTACTGGTTTCCCATGAGTGGTTGGAGCACTCACACAGGCCTTCGTCCCCTATCTCCTCAAACTTGGCAGTCCAAAATGGAACTCACAGTTGCCGCCTTCACAGAGATCCCCTTCTAGTGTCCAAGAGCCTGCCCCAGACCCCACTATTTTTCTTGGACATGTGGTCTTCAAATCTTAAAACCTCTCTGCCTTCATTTCTAATTTAAAATCAGCTACCAAAGTGTAGGAGTTTATTCGTCAGAAAGTCTCTGTTCCCACCAGAAACCAAGTCCATGCCAGCTTCTGCCTGCATTTCTGCCCTATCCTGGCCTCTCTGCTTTCAGCCTCTCTCAACCCAATCACTGAATGTGCCTCTGGACAGTTTTCCTTAAAGACCACACTTACAGTGTTATCACAGTGGATCCCTATTGCCCAAGGAGTTTATTTCAAACTCCTCCCTTTGGCATTCAGTGAGTAAAATCACTGATCTGTCCTCATTTCCTGCAGACTCCAGGTACATTGCTCACATTCCCTGCCAACGTCTTCCGCCTTTCCATCCTCTGCCTTTGTCCATTCAATACCCTGCTTATTCATCCATTCCATATATACTGGGAATTCTCTCTATGCCAGTCACTGTGGCAGGCTCTGGTGATAAAAAGACAAGGTTCGTCGTGCCTTTGTATAAACCAGTTGTCTTCTAATTTTACTGTGCCTAAAAATTACCTAAGGTGCTATGTTAGAGTGAAGATTCCTATCCTACCCTCCCCCAGAAGATTCATATTTGTAAGTGTAGAATGACACCTAAAAAGGTTGATGTAGGGATGAAAAATTACCTATGGGGTACGATATACACTACTCAGGTGATGGGTACACCAAAAGCCCAGACTCCACCATTATACCATATATACATGTAACAGAATTCAACTTGTACCCCCTAAATATATTAAAATTTAAAAAAAGGTCTAAAGTTCATGCTTACCAAATACCTAAATGATTCTAATAAATCCCACTTCAAGTCACACTGATATAAACTGACAATGACAATAAAGCATAAGAACCATGCATGAAGTAAACACAAGTTAATATGGGAGCACACTGCACTTGAAAGGTGGTTGTATTAACGAGGAAACAAAGATGGGCAGGGAGGGACTGGTGAAGGGAGGACCTTCCATGAAGGTCCTGTGCAAAGCAACAGCCTGCGCAAAGCAACGCCTAAAAAGGCTGGGAACGACTGCAGCGCTGAAAACAGCTCAATGAGTCCAGTGAGAAGGGATGGGAAAGGAGCAGCAAGGCTGATCATGGAGCACCGACCTGTCCCAAAGACAATGAGTCTTAAGCAGGGGAGTGACAGGATTAGATTCATTTCATAAAGATCAATCTGAAGGATGGAGTGTAAGGAGGCGAGTCGAGAGCCCAGAAGAATATTTAGAGACCACTGACGTCATCCAGGCAAAAACTAAGAAGAAACCCAAAAGGACAGCTCCGTCACTTACTACTCCTGTAACCTATTTTTCATTTTTTCAAATAATATGTATACATGTTTTAAAAACTAAGCGAACAATACCAAAAGGTGTATAATGAAGAACAGTAGTACTCTCCACTCTCTCCCTCCCTGTGTCCCAGGCCTGCTCCCCATAGCAACCATTTTTAACAATTTTAGTTGTTTCTTTGGGTAGTTTATTCCATATTTCTACAATTTTCTCTTTATCATAGGTTTTATACAATTTGATCGTGCTGTGCCTTGGTATAGTTTATTTTCATGTTTCTTGTGCTTGGGGTTTGTTCAGCTTCTCAGATCTGTGGGTTTATAGTTTTCATCCAAACTAGAAAAATTTTGGCCATTACGTCTTCATGTATTTTTCTCCCCTAACTTCAAAGACTACAATCACACCTATGTGAGACCACTTGCATCTCACAGCTCACAGATGCTCTCTGTTCTTTTTTTTTTCCCCCAGTCTTTTCTCTGTGCTTATTTTGGATAGTTTTGTTCACTATATCTTCAGGTTCATTAATCTTTTCTTCAGTAATGTCTAATCTTCTGTTAATCCCATTGGGTGCATTTTTCACCTCAGACATTGTAGTTTTTGTCTACAGAAGTTCAATTTGGGTCTTTTTATATCTTACATATTTCTAACATGCTCAATTTTTCTTCTACTTTCTTGAACACGAGCTCTGAGTACTGTTCCCTCTAATCCTTTCCAATGGCTCTCTGCTCAACTTTGGTTCATTTTCTCAAATGCAAATACTAATCAGTACCCAGCTGAAGACTTGAGGGGGAACCTCTGCAGATCTTTGGAGCTCTCAACTCTGCAGCTTTCTTCCCCTTAGTAGTCTGTCCTAAGAACTCTAGCCACCCTAGTCTCTCTCCCCAGCTCCGTTTTATTAACACTCAGGGAGTCCACCAGGCTCCACCCTGGTTCCCCCTCCCTGCCCCATGACTCAAGTCTCTCTCAACGCAGTAACCTGGGGCTATCCTAGGACTCATCTCATTTGATTCCTGTTTCTCAGAAATCACTGTCCTTCCTTGCCTAAGTCGCAATATTTTGAAACATGGGTTTTTTGTTCATATATTTTTTCTACTTTCTTCATTGTTTTAGCAGAAGGATAAGTCTGATCCCTGTTATTACATCTTGGCTGGAAGCAGAAGTTCAACACCACATTTCTAAATAAAAGGCTTATGCTGATTTTTTGATCTGTACATTTTAGGCATTAACAATTATTTTCTTAATGTGGTCAATGAGGATTTAGCTCTCTTGTAACACTAACACTCCCATTTCCTCTCAACTTATCCTCCCAATATAGCTTCCTCAGAATGTTCAGTTAATCAATTATCAGTGTTTATATTTTTATGCTTACATAAAACATTTTTCACTGCTGAGCCGAGAAGTTTACTTTGCTGCTTCCTTTGTAGTTTTTGTTTTTCCTGGAATTAACATTTGCCTCATTTTTATCTGCTAAATTTTCCATGTACTTATTTCTAATTTTGCTCAAACTGATCTGTCCAATTTTTTTTTCCAAATATTCAAACATTCTATCAGTTCCACTCCCCATCCCTTGCCTGTTCCTAGAGTTCTGTCCTTCAGATTCATTCTGGTCCTGCATGGCTGTCATCCTAGATTTCCCTTACTTGACAGCCCACTACCTCTCTCCCTTGGGTTTCTCTTTCTTGGTTATCCCCTTGTTTTGCTAAGGTACTTCCTACAAGACCTTTCAGTGTAGAAACTGCTCTTTCTATGTAGAAATTTGTGACTTTCCATACTATGAAATCTTCTATTATTTATTTAATAATGTCCTCTCATTCTTTTTCTCTATTCTCTGGAACTTATAAAAGTCCTATATGTGACATCCTAAATTGAACCTCTGATTTTATCTTTTCTCTCCCATGTTCCATTTCGTTGTATTTTTGTTCTCCTTTCTTTTCTTTTCTTTTTTGAGACAGAGTCTGGCTCTGTTGCCTGGGCTAGAGTGTCGTGGCGTCAGCCTAGCTCACAGCAACCTCAAACTCCTGGGCTCAAGCGATCCTTCTGCCTCAGCCTCCCGAGTAGCTGGGACTACAGGCATGCGCCACCACGCCTGGCTAATTTTTTCCATTTAGTTGTCCAGCCAATTTCTTTCTATTTTTAGTAGAGACAGGGTCTCACTCTTGCTCAGGCTGGTCTTGAACTCCTGAGTTCAAGCAATCCTCCCTCCTCAGCCTCCCAGAGTGCTAGGATTACAGGTGTGAGCCACTGCGCCTGGCCTTTTGTTCTTCTTTCAAAGAGATCTTCTCATCTCTACCTGCCGACCCTTTTAAATCAATTTTATATTTCAATTTTTTTAATTTCCAAGAGCCCTTTCTTAATAATTAATCACAGCACTTGCTATAAGCCAGGCATTGTCTGAGTACTTTACATATACACATATACTACTAAAATCTCTAAAAAGAGTCAGATATTATTATCATCCTATTTGATAGGAAAACTGTGGTCCAGAGATGTTAAATAACTTGTCCAAGGTCACATAGCTAGCAAGTGTCTTATTCTCTTTTTTTTTAAGAGACAGAGTCTTGCTCTGTCACCCAGGCTGAAGCACTGTAGCATGATCACAGCTCACTGCAGCCTCAAACTCCTGAGCTCAAGTAATCCTCCTGCCTCAGCTTTTAAACCTCTAGGACTATAGGTGTATATGCCACTGTGTCCAGGTAATTTTTAATTTTTTTTTTTTTTTTTTTGTAGATAATGGGTTTTAGTATGTTGCTCAGGCTAGTCTTAAACTGCTGGCCTCAAGGGATCATCCCACCTTGGCCTCCCAAAGTGCTGAGATTACAGGTATGAGCCACCACACTTGTGTTTTTTTTTTTACTGTTCTCTGTTGTTTTATAAAGGTTACAATATTGTCTCATCTTTCTGGGAGTATTAAAGCTTGAGGTTGAAGATTTTTTGGTTTTTTTGTGGGGTTTTTTTTTTGAAATTCTATTTTGTCCTTTGCTCTAATTCTTCTTCCAGTTCCTGTTTGTTTTGATTTCTCTCTCTCTCTCTCTCTCTTTCTCTCTTTCTCTCTCTCTCATGTTGGCCTCTTTTCTCAAATGTCTGGTGATTCTTGGTGTCCAAGCATGTTTAAAACTGAAGAACTAAATAGCTGAGAAAGTGAATGGGGTCCATCATTTGGTGGGTTTCATTTCATATTGACCAGGTAGTGAGTCCATCTTTCTGTTCAGGAAGTCACCACATATCAGCATTGGAAGATCTTACCTTTGGGGTTGTTACAATTTCTGTATAGAAGAGTCTCCATATCCACCTTGAGGTTAGGAATGGTGGAGACTGTTGTTATAAGCTTAACTTTAGCTTTCTGTGAATAGAGAACATGAAGGCTGAGGATCCCAAAATTCAGTGTATAAACTTCAATCGAATGTACTCAATGCCAGTTCTCAATCCCATAGCTCACCCTCCACTGGCCTTAGTAACCCCATGTCTAGAAATCCACCAATGCATTTTTTCCAGAGAACAAGCCCTGGGTCTCACGGAGTGGGGAGAAGCAGCAGCCTGGCTCCCACACGAAGGGAAGGGATGGAAAGGGATATGGAACATATCCAATCCCTATGTTTGGCCCCACACCTCTCTCCTTTCTATGGCTCCTGATGCCTTGCAGAGGGTCTCCAGAACACGATGGCTCACTTTTCATAGGCTTTCCTCTCAGCCTACACCTTCTGCTCCATTTACACCCCAGTTGGGTGATGTGCAATTCAATTCTGACACAACTAACCAAAGTTAATCTCAGACTTCTCAGGTTTGAGGGCTTAGTCCACTGTAAGACTGCCCTTACTTTAGGCTCCAACCACCAATTTAGTTTCCAGGCCTCTCACACTTTCAACCAGCTGACTACAAATTTGGGGGTTCCCTCAACTCCCCCTCAGGTTCTGTAATTCACTAAAATGACTCACGGAACTCGCCGAAAGGACTATACTTACAATTAAAGTTTTATTATAAAGGACACATATAAGGCAAGGTCTGAAAATACAAAATTTCCATGCCCTTTCCCCATGGAGTTAGGACATACCACACTCCCAGTATGTGTTTAACAAACAGGAAGCTCCTTCAAACCTCAGTATCCAGAGTCTTTATCAAGGTTTCATTATGCAAGTATGGTTGATTGCATCATTCACCATGTGGCAGAACTCAGTCTCTAGCTCCTCTCCTCCCCTCCCTGGAGGCTGGGCTGGCCCAAAGTTACAACCCTCTAATCTTGTGCTTGGTCTTTCTGATGATCAACCTTCACCCTATGGCCATCTAGGGGCCCACAATGAGCCACCTGATTAGCATAAGAAAGTCGCTCCTCTCACTCAGGAAATTCCAAGGGTTTTTTCTGTGCCAGGAACTGGGGACAAAGACCAAGTATATGCTTTATTTACCATAGTTTCTCTACCCATTTTCTATATTTCCAAAATTTTCTATCAGCTAATGTCTCATTCACTTCTATTTGTCCTTGCAGCTTAATATATATGTTTTATTTTTTTTATTTCCATTGTAGCAAGAGTGGGGAGTGAAAGTAGAAAAAGGTAAAAGATTACTCCTCTGTGTTTACTAAAGTTCCTATCACAGTGGGCTCAAGTCCTTTATTTCCTACTAACTTACTGAATATCCTTGGGAAAGTCACTTTATTCTTCCAGATTTCAGTTTCCTCAATTACAAAATAAGAGTGTTTAATCAGAACTGAGAATATCTGATAAATATCATCAGTTCTATGGCCCTTTCTTTTCATACTTCTTGAAGATATCACTAATTGATCATAGAGGTCTTTCCCACTAATCCCAGACCTGGCATAACAGTTATTCTCAAGACAGCCCTCTAGGCAGCCAGTCTTGACCAAGAGATTAGAGTTAGCAAACAAGCTAAACCATATGTGACATCCTACGACTAAATGCTAAAGTGTCTTCCAGTTCTAAAATTCTATGTGATTCTAGTTAGACAGTGGTCAAAAGATAAAGTAAAAGTCATATAAATTATTATAGCTAATTGGAAACAGGCACAGTAAAAGTTTCCTAAATATTAAAGTGATAACTGGTAATTAAGTTTTGGAAAAAATCTGTGAGGTCATTCACTTTTTTCAACTCATATTGGGAATACTAGAAGTTACTCTAGGGGTTGAGAAGAGAGAGAAAATAGAAAGATATGGTTTATTGAGTTTTTCACTTTCCACTCAATAATAATGTAGGGAAAGAATCACAAAAGAAAAGTTCCTAACAATTCTTGCACTGCTGAGAGAAAAATGCTGGCTCCACACACACCCTTCCTTTCTTGTCTAACCTCCTCAAGCGCCTCAAGTAGGGATCTGCTAACATCACGGGAACCATGGAACCTCACTTTGCTGCCGGAGGAGGAGGTTACAGATACCCCTCCCGCCTCCTCTCTCCTTCCTCAGACAGGTCTGACACAACTGCTGGTGCTGGAAGTGGAAGGAACTATGGAGGGTATGGAGGGGAGACTTGACTATCCTTGCTATTCTCTCTCCTTTTGGAGGAAAGAGCTAGAGTTGTCTTCTTCTTGAGGAGCTCATCTGCCTTTATAAAATCAAATGGAATTGGGAATCCAGTACTTGTCTCTTTGAGGCTAACTCAAGTCGAGACTTTAAAAGAAGGGCTGGAAGAGTCTAAGCCATGTTTTCCAGCTAAGACTTCAGGAGATTTGGGGCAGAAATCTCTTCAATAGTAAAGAGTACACCAGAGTACACAGAGTGGCCAGACGATCTCCAAAACTGAAGCCCTTGAGAGTCCCATCTCTGCATCAGGTAGCTGTATAAAAAGGAAGCACCCCCTCTCCGACAAGAAATTACACAAGCCCCTGCAGCTGGAATTCAGAAGGAGAAAGAAGAAAGAGAAATTCTTTGTACACTTTTCACGTGGTCCCAATTCATTTGTATGCCTTGTTAAGGATTAAGATGATTCCTGTTCATGCTTGCTGACGTACATCCAAGATTATCCTGCTAAATCTCCAGAAATGCCAACTGGGAAACAAATGATGATTGTTCTCTTAAAAGATCTTTGTTTGACTGTGTGACTGTAATGGCCCGTTGGGCTCCTTCAAGTGCCAGCCTGAACACAACCATGCAAAAAGGAAGAAAGAAAACCTCTGCAAAGCAGCAGTCAAGGGCCACTGCAGGCCCAGCTGCACAAACCCAGTGGCTGGCCTTTTAGCCAAGTGCTGAAGCAGGATGCCAGAACCAAGGGCAAGATAGACAGGCTCTGGAGTGCAGAGCCAGAGTCATGCAAGGCTTCAGCACAGAACTGGGCAGAAGTTTCAGCAGTTGGGGCCAGTTGTGCCCAGAGCTAGAGTCAAGGTTGCCAAGGGAATCAGAACTCTTGGCACGGGATAACTGGAGGTATCCCTGCCAGCAGGTCCTGAAGAAGACCTGTAGTTCACACACATATCCAGCCGTGCACGATACCAAGGTCTAGCTGTCTAAACATCTCAACACCATCTGAGCTCCCTCTTCCATCCTGTTCCTGTACATCATTTTCCTTCGAAGACTGCCCTCAGAGCTCACCTCACCCTATTTCTTCTGGGAAAAAATTCTTAGGACTTCCTGGGGGGAAGAGGAGAGGGAGAAAAGGAGAGATTTACCACATAGTACAATTTCCTCTGTCCAGAACTTTCCCCTCCTCAGCCCTCACCTTAGGGATGGTCCTACCTCGGCTCTGGAGGTGGTCCTGGATGTCCCTTCTGAGCAGCCATGCGATGTCCAATCTGCCTCCACCACAATGCCCACGCACATAGAGGGAGGCTCAGAGATTTACTCTTGCTCTCTTCCCATCTCTCACTGCTTTCATCAGTTTAGAAAGCCTTAGCATCATGGCTAAGGTTCCTAGGAGCCAGGAAAAAAGCTTTCAATATGAAGAAACTCTTTCAGGTCCATCTGATTGTCTTTCTAATGTAAAGACTTGGCTATTAGAGAACAATTAAATGACATGCTTTATTTTCACTGACATTTGGGCTCTCAACTTCTGTTCTACCAGCTGTTTTTTTTTAACCTTCTTATTTTGTAATTAAATAGCTAAGATAACAAGGCAAGAGGAAAATATACTCTTTATTTTAACTACTGTATATCCATTAAATCCTGCTTAAAAGCATTTGTTTTCATTATTGTACAAAGCCAACTGGCAGGAATGCAAAGTCGGGAGCAAGAGCCAAAAGAAGCTTAAGGATCTTATTTTAAACATAAAACTTTTCCCTCAGACCTGGCCCAAGGACCCTAAGAGAGACAACTGCCATAGGTCCATTGCAGTCCCAGGGTGGCATCAGAGAAAATGCCTTGAGAAAACCATGAAGTGGGGGAAAATAATTTAAACCGTCTCCCTAAAGGACTAGGTCCTGAAGAAACTTGTTTTCCAAAAGCCCTCCAGGATCCATCTAGCACTTCCTTGGTGAAGCTCAGGAATAAGGGGCAGTCACCCTGATGAAGGTCCAGAATGGGAAGGTGGAGGGTTCAGAATCCAGAGTCAGGCTCCTGAGTTCAACTCCATCTGGCTGTGGAGTTCAGAGATGATACTAAACCCTTCTAAGCTTCTATTTTCCTGTGCATATAATGGGGATGATAATAATAGCCACCACTTACTAAGCACATACTATCATCATACCAGGCTCTGAGATTTTTCCTGTTTCGACAGCCCTAAGTCTTTTACTCATATTAACCCTTTTGATCCTTACAGCAACCCCAGGCGGTAGGTTTTATGATTACTCCATTTTACAGATGGAAAACTGAGGCACATCAAAGTTTAAGTACATCATGGTAAGACTGTCTGGTATGCTTTAATAGTAAAGTACTCAATAAATGTTAGCTATCTTATTAGCATTAAGGATTTTCTTAAGCCTTAAGCAGGTCAGAAGGACGTACAGAGTGGACAGAGCAAGATCATGGGCTTTTTAATCTTTTTCTAGCTTCATTCCTTAGTTCTAAAATCTCACACTAATTTTCCATAAACCAGCTACTTTCTTTGTAATTCTCTCTTATTTCTCACATAAGCACAAGTGCACACATACACATTTTCTCACAGACATGCACTCAGGATCACCACACATTCCTATACCCTATCAAGCCACAGAGATGCTCCGGCAACCCTGAACTAGCTTGAGATTTAGGGATGCTTTGATTCACCAAAAACTTGAAGCAGCCAGTTTAGCTTAATTCTTTAGTGGACCAGTTGGTTCTAATGAACAAATTCAAGAGCTTCTTTGACTTTAGAGGCCTTAGAAATACTTTCTGGGGCTTTTCTTAACCAGCTAATCTGTAGCCAAATTAAGCCTCACAACTGCATGCATCACCCAAGTGTTAATACTCTGCTGCAGCAACTGGTCACGTTCACCACTGCTCTTGGACCTGTCCATGACGCTGCTCATCAGGAGCTCAGAGCAGGTTCCTGGGAAGACCACAGTATTTTAAGACAAGGGAATGGAGACTGGCTCAGAGGAAATCTCTCTCGCACGCACGCACACACACACACACACACACACACACACACACACGTCTCAGTGAGAGGAAGAGGAGGCCTTAACAGATACCTGGTTAAGACCCATCATCATAAAAGTGATACCTTTGGGCTCAGAGAACTTGAAAGTCAAGAGGTCACACTCTCAAAAGGTGCCTAGAGCTGATGTCTGCTCCTTCAGAGTTTGGTTTTCTTTTCATCATACCTTATACCAGCTTAACCTATTTCAGCACCTGTAAAATTTAAATATGTACATTTTTCCTTCTGCCTACATAGCATTTTCCCAAGCAGAAAAGACGAGTCTGAGAATGTGAGGGGAAGAAGGAAGAGAGCTAGAAGACAGGCCTGTAGTATTGTGAAATGCTTGACCATGGGCCTTAAGGAAAAGACACTTTGATTCCCACAATGAAAAGAAAAATGTCAACTCTCTAAAATCTATTCAGATTCAAATTGTCCTTAATGAGAAAGCACAGAAATTGCTCAGGTAGGGAATAAAGTCTTTCCAGAATATTCTTCATGAGCATGCCTAAAGCTTTAGTTTTCAGAAATTAAATCTTTTTTCTGTGTTTGTAGCTCCTTAACTGGACTCTTCACAGATGGACTGCAGAACAGTGCGTGTGTCTGGACCTTCAGGGATGGGAGCAGCGCTTTGTTTCCTGCGCCATCTGGTTCCCTGTTCCTTGCTCTAGCATAGACTCCCACTTCAGCAGAGTAATCAGAAGAAATCAGAAGAACACCTCAGGGAAAAGAATCTAGGACTCAGACTTAACTTCCTCTGAGGAGGATCAAACACTGAAGACTGTTCCTTTTCAAGTTTTATTAATCCTGGTTCATAATTTCCACCACATCATTAGTCATTTCCTATTTCTGAGGGGCTGGCAGCAGTCGCGGAGGCATCAGGCAGTAAACGGCAAGAGAGCCGTGCCACCTGCATGCCGTATTGACAGTTACTCACAACCACATCTGGGTGAGAGGCTAACGTGCTTTTTCTAAAAGGCAAGCCATTTAGAAGCGCAGCCCAGTTTTTGATCTCTTGCTAAATACTTTTATCCACATCATCTCCCCATCTGGGCCTGGAAGTCATCATGTGACCTACAGTACTCTGAAAAGAGAGCAGCAACAGCAACGACAGCAAATGTGCCATAACCCTGGAGCAGAGTGAGCTCTCAAACCCCTCCCAAGACAGGGAGGGAATCTCTGTCTCTCACAGGGAAAACTCCAGGAGCTGAAGTTTAAAGAAAGAAAGTGACAAGAATGATGTCCAACAAGATTCCTTTTTAAAAATAGACAGATGAAATGTAATATATAAAGAACTTGAGGGCTGGTAGGAAGAGTGACTCCATGGGGGCTTCACCCAGCTCATAATGGCATGTAGGCAGCCACATGGCAAAGGGGCTTCCGATATCCTGGTTCCCCAAAGTCAGAGAGTCTTCCTGATAAACCCATTAAGAAACTCAGCATGTGATAGACAGGGTCCTGGGGGAGCCCAATCTTGGATACAAACCTAACTATGTATGGATACCAGCTCTAGTCCTGGGTACCAAAGAGAGGGCTAACAGTAGAAAAAGATACATAGCTACTTCGATAGCCAAGCCCCTGACTAGGGACTCTGCCACCAATCCATGCCGAGAGCTATGGCCAGTTCCAAAAACCTCTGAACTGCATTTCCTCCACTGGCAACTTCCTATACCAAGGATTTTAAGGAAAACACAAATAAAGCTCATTTGGGGATATTTTAATTTTTAAAAGGCTAAACCCTAATACCTGGCCCTTAAATAGCATTTCCATCTGGATAATCCCAAGCACTTTGCCAACAGCTAGGTAATCACATCCCCACTTAGCAAAGAGGGAAGTTCCCAAACTTATTACATCTCTCATGAAGGAATGAAAATTGAAGATAGCAAGTTAAGGAGGAATGGATAGCTTTTTCTTCATTACCATTTAAAACAGAAGTTTTCTTGAAGAACCACAACTTTGAGTGCCATTCTCAGTATTAAAACTGATCCAGGATAAGTGTTCATATACCCAAGGTCCTGCCACTCTTCTGCAGCACTGGTAGTACCAGGAGGTCATAAAAATGCGGTTCCACAGGGTGGTAGTATCATCTACTGTAGGAATAGGAGTGGAAAAGTTGGAGAAATTAAATCCCTTGTTCTTTTTTTCTTATACTTGTACTGGTCCCTGCTGTTATCTACCAGTCTCAAGGTGCAAAAAGCATCAAAGCACTCATCCCATTACATTTTGAGGAGCCTGTCCCACACATCTGGCCTCTTTTGATCTCTCAGATGCTTCTTGGGAAAGACTAAACATTCAAGTTATAATTTTCTTTTTGACTACATATATACGTACATACATGCAAACACACAAACACTATCCCAGCCTCTGGATTTATTCTAAATCCTCCAATTATACTCTGATTTGATTTTCCTCCTCTGGATTTTACATGGTAGTCCATAATCTATCTATTAACCATTTGTCAAAATATCAGAAAGGAGTAATTACCATTTCCTACTTTTGATAATTACAATGTCCTTCATCTTACAGTGTTATCCTGAGTCTGGTTTTTCCACAAGGCTAGTGAAAGATTAAAACAACAGTACTTGTGCTTGCAAAGCACTTCAGCTGTAGAAAGGAAATTAAGGACCCATCCCGACAACTCATTGAATTCTCATCAGTCCTGTAGTTTCTCTGTTCATACTCCCACCACCAATCAGGTATCGAAGGCTAACACTCCTGTCCATTTAAAAGTAAATCTGCCCTATTGATACACCTTCTGTGGAGCTGAGGACTCGAGCTCTCTCGATGAGCTCAATCCTAATGAGGTTAGCACAAGGAAAGGAACTGTCTAACAGATCCTGATATGCTTGGTGTTTAGTCCCAAGGCCTCTAGACAACTCTACCAGAGTCACTAAGGCCTTCTGCTCCCCTGTTTCCGAACCTCCTTCAAAGGCTCCCCTACTCTCAGTGCTATTGCTGTGGTAGCTGAAACCAGTGTTGATTTTTATCTGCATGGCAACCTCATGCTCCCACAGGTTCCAAACTGATCAAGTGGCCTACAAAAATGCCACCACTTCTTAAAAAGGCCGAGCCAAGCTCTGTAAAATTGAGACAGAAAACAATCCCTTATCATGTCGGAAGTAATACTTGTGGTTATCTAAAGCAACGGTAATCATATCACACACTTTATCTGTGAGTGGCTTTTTCCTTCCAGCGGTAGGAATAGAAACTTCTTCTCCTTCATAATGAGCACTATTGAAACTCCAGCAGGCAGACCTCTGGCTTTGGCGACATGCCATTCCCTAACATAAGCATGTAACCATCTCCAAAAATACAGCATGGCTGAAAACAGGTACAAGTATTCTCTGGAAATATTATTTGTAAAGGGCTTACTTTATAATAGGGATTGTTTGTGTTAGGATCTTTTGGGCATGTATGGTTAACAAGAACTTGCAGTTCCGGTGCTGGCTCTCTTAATCCAACAGGGCCTTGTGTGAGTTCAGGGGACAGGGCCCAGGAAACAATACACGCTTTTTCCTTTGTAAGTGCTGCTACATCATGAGAGAAAAGCACTCTGCTATTTAATCTGTCATAGTTCCTCCTGACAGATATTGTGGCTGTCAGTGCACCACATCAAAACATATGCTCTATCAGATTCTCCACACTAGAGAAGTCTTTAAAATAAAATTAACCAACAGCATCATTTACTGAGAATGACAATTCAACCGCAGCCTCTCTGTGACTCTTCAGTCATGCAAACACCAAGCGTTAGGTGTACCTCTCAGTCAGAGGCCCTACAGGTCAAGCCTCTGACGAAGGAAGCACCACTGTCTCCAAGAACACATTTTCAGAAGAAAAATAGAATGAAGTTTCCTTTTGCTAGAGGCAGAAATTTATAATCTTTGCTTGTCAGACTAGAAACCTGGAGCACAGTGCCAGGTGCCCTGTGAGCCTGGCAAATATTGGCCCAGAAAACTGGAAGACTATGGACTGTGGTATTCTTCATACTTCCCCCAGGCACGTGGCCCAACTGCGCCTTGCCCAGTCCCACAGACTCGCCTATCATTACAATTTCTGTTCCTGGTCCCAGACTGACTACGTATTACTTATGCAGGATGCAACACGTAAAATGAGCCCCATTTGCCTAAATAGTTTTATTTCAGTGAATTAATGTTGTTCAAGATAAAACAAAGCATTTTAATGCTAGGACAGTTGTTTTCATTTTTATATCTCCTGCATTGGACTAGTGTCTTTGCTTTCCTGTAATATAAATACATTGTATAAAGATGTTATATGTAATGCAAAAGATAATCCAAACTACCTGCTCTGTTTCAGAACTGTGAGGATTAAACTTGTACAAACATGAGTTAAGCTAAAGCATATAGAGTCTAGTGAAGCCTAGAAAGTATTTTTGGAATATTTTTGCTATATGTACTTTTCTATTAGATTATTACTCTACGGAAAATAGCATTTATCTTATTCAGCTATTAATTATTAAATTATGTGCAAGTTTAGAGACCAAGCCACTGCAATGTAAAAGGTAGTTACTGAAAGGTAATCATCATCAGCTGTTGTCAACCTCCACTTAATAAATAAGCAAAAATTTAAAATACATGGGAAGGTTAGATAAGGAACTCCTTGACAATGAAAACTGTTAAATACTAAACTCTACAACAAATATCCTAAATTTCTATTCCCAGGAAGCTTTAAGATTGGGCTGCCTCAGATGATTTAAAATTTTTGTCAGAAGCATGAAGAATTGTTTTCAGATTGCTTATTGAAGTCTCCTCCAACAGCATCACCTTCAATCAACACATACACCTGCACATGGTGCGTGTCAGGGAGTTCAGAGGCAGAAGCTAACCCTGGAGAATGGACTTGATAGCTGGAAGTTTCACATTCATACACAAAATGTACGCATTTTTCCCCATTTGACAGTATGGCTGCAATAACCACTCTAGGATACAAAGTGGAATAAGACAGGCTGGTGAGAAGACAAATTAAATTAATACCAATAATATCTCTGATCTATAGAGAAACAGAAAGGCAAAAAGGCTCTTGAAAATAAAAGTTATTTGTTCCTAAATCCTGCTTCTTCGCTTGGAGCTATTTCTTAAGAAAGAAGCTGCTTCCTTCCCTAACCATATAAAATGATCCCTGAAGTTATTTATAGTGTTCATGGCCCGGAGGCATCACTTGGTTCCCCCACCACAAGCCCAACCATGTGTTACTATATTAAAAAATGTGAAAAAGTAATTATGGGGTATGGGAGCCAGTGTCTGTAGACACAACCTGCCAAAGAGGAAGTGACAGGAAACTTATGCTCCTTGTTGCCTCTCAAGCACTGCCCAGGCTCCAGGCTCAGAAGAGAGGAATCTGTTCCAAGAAATAAGAGAGAAGCCTGCCCTGGTGGATCAGAAATATCCCTGTTTCTGAATATATAGTAAACTGGTTTCCATTCCCAGGTCCCCTCAGTTGGTCAAACTTTCCAGTCACGTGGAGAGACCACTCATAGCATCCTCCCTCAGCAACTCAGCCAGATGCCTGCCTCAGCTCCCACCGGACTGCACAGACTGGAACATGCAAGGTTCTGGACTTGGGCGAGAGTTTGAGGCCACTAAAACTGGCCCCTAAGACCCTGAACTGCCACTCTCCAATCCTCATTTCTGCCACCTTGTCCTAAATCCAGCCTCCCTGTTTCTCTTCCCACCTCTACCCCCAGTCTCTTGCCCTCAGATAGGATGTGATGATTCATCCATTACTGATTTCTGGAGCAGTTGTCCACATATTCACAAGCCTCTCAGCCCTCCCCTGGAACAATGGACTCTACCACCATTGGGACACAATTGCTTTCTACCCCTGGGGACAGAGAGAAAAAGTAGTCCATACATCTGCCCCAGAGAGCATAAATTTGCCAGGGAAAGAAATCTATATTTCTGTAAAAAAGGCCAGTGTTCCCAAGAGACCTTAGCTTAGGAAACGTTTATTGAGAGAAATTACATTTTCTTCTCAGAACCTCCCTCTGCCTCTGGTCTAAGCTACGAAAGAAGTTCTCCTCTGACATCTCAGGAAAAAGAGACAAGCACCAACCCTCACAAGAGAACCCTAGAAGTTTGGAAAACTCCTACTATCTCAGGAAGACTTCACTTGGAAGTAAATAATCCTTGCCATCTCTAAATTCAACCTGATTACCTAAATGCATAATCATTACATGAACTTCCAAAGACGTAAAAATTTACCCACACAGAAATTATCTTATAAAAATTGATTTACAGAAATCTCTTTCAAATAAATTTTTAAAAAAAAGAGAGTCACAGACAACAAAGAATATAGAAGCTAATGGAAGTCAGGAAACTGTCCCTACTCTCTCTTTGATATAACAAAATGAATTGAATTAACCTGTTTCCCTAATGGATAATAGTCTATAAGCATGAAATGTAATTTCATATTTTATATACACCAGGCTTGAGTTCCTATTTTACATATTGTAGTTTTACAATGTGAGTAAATGTTAATTTCTAAAATTCCCTAAAAATCTTCTCTTCAAATTTGTTTTCAACTCAAGGCAAAAGCATATAAATAGAGTTTAAGCACATACCAATAATGCAGCTGGAAAGATGACTTTAAAAATCAGAGAAAATATTCTTATAAGGAAAATCCATGGCAAATCCACATTCAGACATTGGTTTATAGCTTTCTGAGATGCCCTGTTAACCTCCCAAAGATCTGTAGACTAGCTTATATTATCTCATTATCCCAGTGTTCCCCTTTCATCTTTGCCTCCTATATCCCAATTTCTTTGCCACTGTAGTATCCACAGTGCCACCTGCTGGTTTTAGGAAGTATTTTCATGGCTTCCAGGTCTCCTTTCTGGGATTTGTTTAATTAAAGTCTATCAATGGCTAGAAAAGCCACAGGAACATACTCTTTAAAAATAGTAGAAGAATCCATGAGATGAGCAAGATACCAATTCATGGAGGGTTTTAACATGGCCCAACATATTCTACCAAGGCAAAGCTCTGGCTATTTTAAAGGCAACATGATCCAGGTTAAACCTAACACTTGCAAATTTGCTTCATGCAGGTTGGCAATAATGAGAATACAAGAAAAAAAGGGAAAAAAAGATTAGTAAGACTAGGTGCCTCAAAAAACTTCCAAAATTCTTTATTTCCTCATATTCATCAATCCTGGACTTCTACTTTTTTCCTCTCTTAGACAAGTGTCTTCGACTTTCAAAAAGATATGAAATTTGCCATCACAATTGGTTAAATAGGAAGAAAGCTTTAACTCAATCTCTTGACTTGATTCATAGCAGCTCCTTCTTCACCAACAGTTACAGTCTCCCTCCCCCCAACCTGGAGTCTGTGGACCAGCCACACAGATGATAGGCACCAGAGCATCCCCAGGCATGTGTGAATGCAGCGCCCCTCCTCCCATACTTAACCTTTCAGATGGTTCAACCATTTTCCATGTGTCAACAATCTGCCATTTGCATCTCAGGCCTTAGCCCAGCAAAAGATAAGAGAGGATAACCTTTAGAACTCACAACTAATGAATATGAATGAGGTCATTCCTGCAAGTTTCACTGTGGGACAAAGTAATGCACCGGGAAAACATTTGTGTCCCAAGGCTCCTGACAAGCATTAGCTAATCAAGTTTCCTAACAATCCCCTGGAGTCTAGACTGGCAAAGGGTCATTAGCCCTCTTTAGCAGGTAGGCAAACTAAGATACACAAAGGTTACCATTTCAACATCAAATCTATGTCACCGATATTCTGAAGTGACATGGGAAAATAGGTGCTGCAAAAAGCTTCTCGATAACTGTAGATGCAAAGCAGAATGTGTGCCCAAGCCAGGAGGCACAAAAAACACTGGAAGAGTATTGAAGCAAACATGATTTGGTAGTGACAGATAGCTTTAGAAATGTAGTTTCTCTACCTAAATATTTGCAAGATTTAGTTTATAACTGAGTAATAATTTCAAAGAAAAAAATTTCTTGTTATTGGTTTAGCATTTACTTGGAGGGTTAGTTGGGTTTCCTTTTTCTCCTCACCCCCTCCCGATTAAAGGCAAAACACGGAACTGCAGATAGAGGATACATCTCACAAATGTCCACCTTTAGCTCTGTCTGGCACATTCTCCCATTTTAATTTTGTTTGCATTTGTGTTCCCCTTTCTAAAAGTATAAATTGGACCCTGACATTTTTCCTGCCTTCTCCCAAGTTCAGGAACTGTCACATTTTCTTTTCTTTTTTTTTTTTAAGTCTGTAAACTTCAAAATAGTTTCTGTCAAGTTGGCAAAGTTCCAACCAGCCCTTCACCACTGCAATTAAAGTGATTTTCCATCTGAATATAACCCTGACATGGAGAGGAATTATAAGTGCTCCATATAAATCTATTTTGATAGATTAGTTCCCTCACTGGGTATATTTTTATACTCATCACAAGCATTTATATGTCCTTACAATATTCAAATTATTCTAGGAATTGTGAATCAAAATAACAGCAGCAGTTACCATTAAAAGGGAAAGCTGAATTTAGGATCCTCCTTTAAGACACGCAATAGCCTAGAGCAAAAAAAAAAAAAAAAAAGAAAAAAAAAACCAAGCAAGTCTTTTATATCTTTCCACATTGATATAATGAAACAAGCTAAACCCGTGGTAAAAACAAAGTCAAACAATATATTCAACTTCGAAGAGATGGTACAGCAGGGAATGCTGTTATAAAGCATTATTCTTATGGCATTACTGCTTCCAGATAATGCTCAAAGCTCCAACATTTGTTCACTCAATACAGGATTCACTTCTCAGCTGAAGAGGAACTTAGTAACAGTACACTTAGCACTCAGCAGTTATTTGACCTATTTTACTAATGTGTTTGGGAAGGAGGTTAATTAACAGTGGATGGCTATATCCTTAAGCTTAATTTTTCCAACAGCCCTGCTCATAAAAGGAAAAATTGAGTATGTATTGAAGGAAGCAAGCAATTAAGTTGCACAAATAGTGAGCTCATTGAACTGCAGCTGACTTCTATCATGTCAAAGAACAACTAAACACAGAAGCAATAAAAAGATTGTTGCCACGACCACCACTGAGAACCGACTGGCAATAAAGATGAATAACTTCCTACTTGAAGATTACTGATTAAAGCTCTTTAGAAACCAAATGTTACACATAGGCATAAATGGAGCAAAATATTTTAATGCATGTTTGGCAGGTTCAGAAACACTTTATAGTCAATTTTAAATGAAGGTTTATATAACAACAGTAAACTCCACTGAAACCAGCCTTTCCAATTGCCGTTCTTGCAAGAAAGCTACAGTGCTCCTCAGGAAGGCTTGCACCATACTGTGGAATAAAAGTCCCCTACCTAAACCATAGGGGGAGGGCTGATGGGGAGTGGAATTCCCCAGGCCCAGGTCCTCTGAAACCAAACCCAAGAGCAGAGCCAGAGAAGCCCATTCAGATGGCTATGACCCTTGAAGGCAAGTAAACAGACTCCCTATAGCAATAACCAGGAAATCTCTCTCTCCCTCTGCTCCCCTTCCCACCTCCCAAAGCTTCCAAAGGTCAAGTTTTAGCCCAAGCAGCCCTTGAAGAAAGTGTACTCACATTTAGGAGTTCAATACAGGTTGGCATCAGAAACGGCTCCCAGGACTATCAGTGTCGGTGAGGTGGGATGGGCATGATTTGACAAGGAAAATGTGTCTGACAGAAGAATCAGCTCTCAACTTACAAGTGTCTATGGAGGTGTCTGGAGAATATCAGCCTTTTTGAGGGCTGGACCCCAGGCGGGGATACTGTGGAGAATTCTGAAAAGAAGAAAAAAAAAAAAAGAGGAAGATTTTTGCCTTCAAAGTTGTTTATACCCTAACATCCAAAAAATAAGTAAGTTGCCCTTTGCATTGCTGCCCTCGAACTCACTACTGAGCAGAATAAATCAGTTTGCCACTCCACTTCTATTCCCCTCCTGCTATCTCCATCTTAGAATGCATCGCTAAGATGGGAGGGGACTGAAAATGTACTTTTCTTCTGAACATTTCCCCCTCGACTTGGGCTTTGAGAGATCAGAGCCTTACACAGAAACAGTGATGAGCTGTTCTTCCCTTTCTGGGCTCCAGGCCTTTCCTCTCTCACTCAGGTATGTTTGCAGTGAGCTCCTGGAGGGCTTTGTTTCTTCTTTTTGTACCACACAGCACCCATCCACATGCTAGGTATTCTGTAGTTGTTTAATATATGCTTTTTGACTACAATCAGTGGGAAAGGCTCCCCATATTCATGTCCCTTTTGAAGACATGTTTTTCTCTTAACCATTGATGCTGAAATAATCAAAGGAACTGAAACTGGAGAAGCCACAAATTGGGGGAAAAAATTTAAAAGGAAGTATAGTGTTCTCAATTTTCTTGGGTGGGAAATAGGACCCCAAATGGCCTGAATAAATGGTTAATGCTCATATAAAGCACACAGTGCTTTAAGTTCATACTGTAGTTAGATCAATCCACCCATAGCACACAATTTTCTAGAGATTCAGAGCTGAATGTGCTGCTTGGGATTCATATTTGATTTGGGGAATCCTAACTGCAAACCAAATTCACACAGCAAACATCAGAAAGGCTTTATCAGATCCAAAGTGGACATCTGGAATTTTGGTAACATTTCTCACCATCTTTCAAGAGGACTTGCCATTGAATACATGGTGTGCAAATCTAACAAAGAAATAAGTTAGGCAAGAGTTGGAATATTTATATAAATCACATTTCACTTGCAGGAGGAAATCACATGGCACAATTCCTTCCTTCCATTTAGGTTTCTCCTCCTTGAAGCCTTACAGGGACTTTGAACTCCAGGCTCTCCATTAAGATGCACTAACCCTGGACACTAAAATTCTGGAGATGGAGGAATGAATCGTACAGCACAGGAAGAGCTGGGGAGAGGAAGAAAGTAAAATAGTTCAGAGATGGGAACTGTCTGCCCTCTGGAAACCCCTCCAGCCTTAGATTCACTATCCAAACTCTAAAGGCCAAAACTTTTCAGTTCCCCTGTGTTAAGAGAGAGAGAAAAATGCCTAGGAAAGCCCACGGTTTCCTTCCTCATCGAGGAAGACGCCCATGCGCAGCCGTCGCTTCCTGTGGGGCTGGTGTCTATTTCCACCCACTGGGATGGGGTCTGGCAGCTCTGCACCGGCAGGAGGTACATGATCCAAGACTCCATTTCAGCTCCTATTCTACCTTTATAAAGGCCAGTTCTAACTCTAAGAACCCTATAAGCCTTAGTAAAAAGTTCACATTGCCTTGTCCTTGAGAGTATGGTCAGAGAAAGGAGATTTAGAGCAAAGAGTCTACCTTGAGTAAGGCTCCAGATACTCCTCACAGACACTTTGAGACTATGGTAAAAGAGAAATGCGTTCAGAAGTGGTAGACAGCAGATACACCTTCTCTTCTTCTCCTTTTAGGAGGAATAAAGTGCCAGAGCTCCTAAATTTAAAGCAAAATAGGGTATAATTCTAATAATGGAATCCAGAAAGAATGGCTATAACAAGCTGGTTCTTCAAAAATAAGAAAGAAAGGGTGTGTATAATCAAAGTGTATTACAAATGTCAATTTATGTACTCATTCCTTTCTTCTTCAAAACTTCTCTTAAAGTTCCTTATCTCATTTTGTGGTTTCCCTACCAACTACCTGAAGCAGAAACTTAAGAGTCATCTGTGAATCTCCTAAGAATCCCACCACATCAAGTTCTAGACTCAGAATGTCTCTTGGCTTATTCTCTCATTTCTGCTTTTATTATCACTGTCCTACATCACATCATCTATACTTGCATTATTGTAACAGTCTGTCAATGGGTCCCCTATCACCACTTGCTTTTTCACTACCCCAAATCATCTTTAACATCCCTAACAGTTACCTTTCTAAAATACAATTATAATCATGGCATACCATCTCAGTCCAAAAGCTTTCACTAGCTTTCTGTTTTCTTTTGGAACAAAGTCCAAATTTCTTTGCATAATATTCAAGGCCCCTCATAAACCGAAATTATTCTGTATTTTGAAACTCACCTGCCATTTGTCCTCACACACAGCTAATACTCTAGTCTAAACAGACTCTTTCCTTTCCTTCATTATAATATGAGCTTTCACGCTTCTGGAACTTTCCACTTTTCCTCCAGCTTCATCTATTCAAAATCTTGCTTCTCCTTTAAAGACTAATTCAAATGTCATCATCTTCAGGAAGTCTTACTGGATTCCAAGGCAAAATAAATTGCTCCCTCCTCAGGGAACAGATAACACTTTGCTTACCCCTTTATTACAATGTTTGTCCCAATCTGACCTGTATTCACTGTTGTAGAATTTTCCACTTCCTACTGTAAGACAGTAGTTAAGCCCTCCAAAAATGGGCCTGTGTGCCTAGCACAGTGCCTTAAACAGGATAGGCATTTCATAAATGTTTGTTATATTGAATTGATTGATACAGAGATTAGGAATTTTCACTAAAAGCTGATCATGGATGAAAGACTAAGCTGAGAATCACAATCAATGAAGACAAAGGGAAGGATGGAATCTGCATAAATGCTGCCTAAATTGAGGCCTATGAATAAATCTTTTATAAATCTTTCAAAGAAGTGGCCTAATCCATTGCTTCTCAACATTTTTTTATTGGTATATACTTGTGAGGGGTTTGACCGTGATTGAGAACTGCCACCCTAACCAAATGGGGAAAGCATCTCTTTTTCAGCAGTAGGGAGTTAAATGCTATATTTGAAAGGACTCAATCAGGGATTAACGGATAAACACCACAATAAAAAAATTATATATAAAAAATATAAAGATTATATAAATCGTAATTACATAAATACATTATATATCTGAGATACTATTTCATTTAAACATGTCTACACACAGAGATTTAATGATATCTCAATAAAACAAATATTTAGTTCACCTTTTTGCCATAACTCCGAAGGGGGAAAAAAGCCAAAAACTAAAACCATCTCCTTAACCTTATTGGCATCAAATTTCCTGCTACTCAGAAATCTGAGACAAACTCATTGCAGTTCTCCTCATTCTCACCTGGAATAAAAAATAAACTTAAACTTCCAGAAGAAAATAATAATTTCCCAACGTCTCCCTCATACGGGTCTTGCCTCTCCTCTAAAACTTTTCTGAGTCAACTCTTCCTGACATGAATCACATTAAGAAATGAATCTCTTAATTGCACCACATAAGCTAAACAGTAAGCCATGACCTCATCGCCCTGGACGTAATAAAAGGGCAGAGACACTTGGGCATTTCAACAACATCTTAATTCCTGCACTGTTCTGGTTTATTATAAAGCAGGCCTGTGTTCAGGAAGATATTTTTTAAAGTGCTTTTATCTTTTTTTTTTGCATGTTAGCAGATCTCTTGGTCTCGTTTCTTTGCAGATGGAAGACTGAACTGTGCAAAAGCTAGGCAGGAAGGCCAATGCAGTTATTTAAGAAAGAAAGAAACCCAGTCATGAAAATGACACATGGATTCAAGATGAGCTAGGAACAGAAGGATCTCAAACTACACAATTACTCCCCCAAGCTCAAGCCAAAAACAAAAAACACACAAACAAAACCTGGAGCTGAACAAATCCGAAGGCCACAGCCAGACTAGAGAAGAAACAAAAAGAAGTTGGTAAAATTGAGCTTGAGAAGAAACAAAGTAGAAGCACGATACTACATCTCTTATGTGGCATATATCTTCTGAGCCTTGATTTGCCATGAAGTCCTCTGTGTGGTAATTACTGATAACATTCTTATTTTTCTAGAAGTATTATTAGTAGGTCCCATCTATATGTGGAAACTCCACATATTACATTCCATATGAGCACAAATCTCTGCTTTGTATCTGGTATTGATGAATAATTATCCCTAAAATAATATTCCAATGAATTCTTTTGATAATTTTCCAAAAAAGTTAATCTGTGTGTATGGAAGAGAATACATTTGCACCACATCTATAAGTAACATCAAATATAGATATTTCAACAAGAACAATATCTTAGCCTATCAAAATCACAAAATGCATTTAACATGTTTCGGAGGATAAAAATTGCCTCCAACATATCAGAAAGGTACAAAGAGGCAGCCACCAGCGGAATCAACAGTACTGGCTAATTCCGTAGGCTCAGACACTGACCTGGAGTGAATACTCTTCCTTTGCACCAATTCCTAGCCTCACAGCTCCATTCATTCCAAATGTTTTTAGATGATGCTATTGCTTGAAAATAACCTGTGATCATGCTGTTTTGCTGCTTCTCACTGTCAAAGCCCCAACCAATGGGCCCTCCTGTCCTGAGTGTACCAGTTAGAACTTCACCTTCAGATTGGGCTCACAGGAGAAAGCGGCAAAATTGAAAAGTTATCGGGAAGCACATAACCCTGGGTTCATAATGTTACCCCAAATGTATTCCATAGAGCTGCATGGATACCAGATCCTGAGTTTCCCCATCCATACAAAGGGAATAGCCACTTTTACTCAAGATCTGAGAGTCCATAGCTATGAAGCAGTTCTTTATAAGTGAAGCTAATTCTAGAGACACTTTGGTAAAGATTAGGCATATATCTCATGAGCACTGTTCAGAAAGTGTGGAGCAGACTGTCAGTAGAGACCCATTCCCAGGAAGATTTTGCGTCATAATCAAAATGAAATCCTTCTTCGTAACTGTCAACATCAAACTATAGTTTTGTGATTGATGTGGCCTTTAAGTTGCTACAATTAAGAAAGGTATTTTATTGACTGTGGCATATGTTATCAGCAAAGGTATTTCTCTGAGAAAGGAGGAGCAAGGAGCAAAAAAGAAAAAAAGCCTACTGTAAAAATATTTTGTCCATGTATTTTGGAAGAGCTCATAGTTCTGGAATAGTCTGACACCTTTGGAAGATAAATAGTATTGTCTCAATCAGTTGCAAAGTATTTATGGAAGACAATACCCCTAAACCCCATGCAGTTGGTGGAATTATGATTTATGTCATTTAACAAAAGCAATGAGCCAAGTGCAACGTAAACACACAAAACTTTCTTCTTCCAATGTGTTCAACTCTGAAAGGCAGCAAAAGGAAAAGGAGAAAGAAGTTTCAACTTCCCAGGGTCCACTTCCTGAAAAGAAATTTCCTCTTCACAAAGTAGGAATGAGGAAAAGCATGTACACTTGCACAATTTCCAAGACATTTCTGGATTCCCTAAACAGAAAACAGTATGTTCAGAATACTTAAACGAAAACACAAAAAAACTTTGAACTTAATTTAACTACAACATTGGCTGGGATTTCTAGAGACATGGACAGATGCTAAAGTGAGAAAAAGAGATTAAATATTCAAGACCATGATAATAATCTATGAATTTACTTTAATGCTATTCTGGGATTTTTTTTTTCATCACAATTTAAGTACCTAAAAAAAATCTATGTGCAAATAAGGATTAAGAGAATGAGATAATTCTTGTTGCTCTTTCTGTTTTCACTATTTACAAAGTAAACTTGAGCAGCCTTATTTTATCTTTGCTGCTATGTTTTCTGACTTGTTGGTGTTTAGATAAAGTTTTGATATTTGCATCTTTAGCTGGCCACACAAGGCAGCTGGTCCAGAGAGGCCAGAGTCAGGAAAAAAAGAGTTGCAGGGCTTATCAAGTCGCCCAAAAGGCCTTGTTGTGCTCATCCTTTGTAAACAATAAGACATGTCAGTGTCCCTGGTTGCTGTCATTGCTGACAGTTCTCTAAAGACCAGTAAGTGTTGAATTCTTTAAAGCTGGACTGTGCCCTGTGGGAGAAATGATAGTGTGAGATGAGGAGAACTTCACGGATATCTGAGTACCTTGGGAAAAGAGAGGAATTGAGGCTTTTCACTCAGCAACCTAATGAAAACTAGACAAATAGTCGTACATTTAATATATAGTTTTCACCAATTCATGCTTCTTTTGTTAGGAACAATTCTAGCCTGTATAGGAAAAGAGTCAGACATAAAGAAATAATTTCTCATTGACAAGGGAGTTTCAAGTAAAGCAATGCTTATGAAAGGACAAGAGACTGAGTTTATATTGGTAAATTTCCATTGTGCAACCATTCCATTGCTTTAACTCCATAGACCCCAAAAATTTATGTGCTTGAACAAGTAATCAAATGCAAAGGACAGAAATAATAATCCATCTGGGATAGTCAGGACTGTATACAAAACACATAGAATAAAATACAAGTCTTTAAGGAATATGAGAAATTGTGGCAAATAAGAACTGAAAATAAGTTTCAAAAGCAGTATCTAGTGCTTAAAGAATAATGAACTTTACATGCTATATTTTGAACAAGGATCCATTTGTATAAGTTAACTGGGTCAAGAAAAATCCAAATTCATGTGATTTTTCATTATTTCTAACCTTAGACTTTTGAAATGTATAAAATGAATATCAAATTCTTTTCATAGAAATTGATAGCATGTGTTGAATGAGAATAAATTCCACATTACAGTGTCAAACTCTCATGACAGTAACTGGTAATGTGTTATATCCAAGACTAATTTTGCTAAGACATTTAAGCTACGGATTTTGAGGTTAATAATGTTTCAAAGGAAAGCAAATTCTTTCTCCAGTGTTGCCATTTTCTTCTTCTAGGAAGATTTCCTAAAAGAATTTGCTCCATTAAATGGTCTAAAATGCTTGAGAGGACAAAATGTCTTAGGCCTACTTGTAAAACATTAGGCTCCAAAACTTTGAAAAGGATCATCCTTCCAATTTCGAATTCGTCCTTGAAATAAGGACCATCTCTAAACCAAGGACAGAACACAAAATTCCATCAATCTAACAGTATGGCATTTAACTTGGATTTTTACTTGTTTCTATACCATAAATGCTGTTTGATGGTAAACAATCATAGATTATTCTCTCCAAGTTTGTTATTTCATCCTCTTCAAACTTCTTTATTGAAACAACCAGACCATTATCTTACACAGCTATAGCTTAAGCACAGAGACTGGGAGTCTGTCTGAACTGTAGATTGCAGAGAACAATTCAAGAAAAAATTTTGCAAATTTCTAGGAACTGAATCAAAAGTCACCCCCGTTTTTCTAATTTTCCTATGAGCAGAAAAGCTAAAAGACCCATTGGCATTGCCCAGGCAGACGCTGCCGCTGCCAAGCAGCTTTCCAGAGAGCAAATGGTAAAAATAAAATAAAATGAAAAAGATTTGCCTGTCATGGGAGTTGGTCAATAAAATGCAACAGTGTTTATTACAACATTTAAAGTCTGTGATTAAGAACACCAAAAGGCCTAAACTAGAAAGGTTTTCAGCCTGTAATTTCCCTGCAGTCCTGGCCTGTACTTCCTTATGAGTTAGCTCAGCAGGGCTTTTTTTCCATGTCCATCATCAGCTTGTAATTATTGCCATTCTCAAAGCTATGCCAGATGGGTCTTTAGAAGCAGGCATGCAGCTTGTTTATGAGAGAAAGAGCTGTAATATTACTCTACACAGAGACCTATCTGGTCCTACTCAAAGAGCCCAGATCCTCCCATCTCTCCTCTTTAATCCTCCCCTCCCCCACCCCCCATCCTCCCGACTACCATTCTCACTGCCTTCCCTAGACAGCACTCTCAGTTTCAGCTCCCTGCCCCAACTGAATGGCCTGGTGATGGGCTGGGACCATGGAGCCAAGAGATAGCTGTATCTTAAAGCATATGGCCAATTTGTCACCTTTCATCATTTGCATATGGAAATGAGGCCAACACAAAAGGGAAAAAAAAACTGTGCACTATTTCCCCTACATATTATTGTGCAGAGGCTTATTTAAAACACTAGAGCTACATGTCTATCTTTCAGAATACAGATCTGCAGAGATACCGCAACTATGCCTTCCATTTCACTTTTCTGGGAATTCCTCATTGGCTAGAAGAGAGATTCCCAGCAAGATTCTCAAGGACAAACCTTCACTCCCTTTGCCTGGTAGGAAGGATAAACATTTGTAAGAAGGTTGAGGTCAAGGAGCTGTGCAAAGCAACACAGAGAAAGGCAAGAGCACCTAACCTGGGGTTCATCTGGTGATAGGCCTGGGGTGTTAGGTATCCCAGAGGGCCAAGCAGAGCTTCAATCAGCGGTTAATGAGGCAAGACCTGCAACAGATAGCCACTTTTAACTTACAAAAGCTTTTAGATGTCTCTGTTTACTTTGATCCATTTCAGTTAATTTGAGCCTGGTTAGGGTGCATTTTCATCTTTTTTTTCTTTTTGCTAGATAAACCCCCTGCTCCCACCCCACCCCCAACCCCACCCCACCTCCCAAACAATAGTATCATTTACCAACTTTATACTTAACAAGTTTTGAGATCTTCTGTCAAGGTCGGTGACGATTACATAAAAAACAAGGAGAGGATGACCTGTACCACAGTCTGACTCTAGGAAGGGAATTTCAAAATCCCACCAGCGTAACAGAAATGAAAAGGGTGGCGAGACGGGAAAGGCTGCATTTTCAAGGGAGATTTGGAGTTGTTTCTGATTAGGCGAAGTACACGTTCTTTTATCCCTTGTTATTTTACCCATGTGATGACCAGAGAGTTTTCTTTGTTAAAATGTTTCAAAGCGGATAAAACTAATTTACTGGAATGTGAAATAATCCAGAAAGAAACTGTACCTGATGGTCACAGACAGGGAGGGCACTTTAATAAACTGGCGGGAGTTTCCAGGCCCCGGGGCTGTGGCTGTTGCTGGGAAGTAGAGAGGACTCCAGCGCTAATGGATTTGCACGTGGGTCAGCCTGTTAATGGGGACGAGCTGGAGTAATGAGTTTTTAATTAGGACGACTAGGTGCCTGACCCCACTATATTGTGTGCCCCAGCCTGGCAAGACCTCCGCACTCTGCAGGAGCCGGATAAACAGTCCCGGAAGCCTTTCCAGTTTCCGAGGCTCGTCCCCCTATCCCGGCATGCTCCGGGCCGCTCGCTTTCCCGGCATGCCCTTCAGGCCTCAATAATATCCTGGTCCCGGGCACCCGGCGTATATAGCGTTTTACCTTTACCTACACACTATCTTTGTTCTCACTCTAGTGCCATGTTCCAAATCACTTTTTCTTTGTAAAATAAAACAAAAATATGCTTCAGGCAAGCATGTATGTTTTATAAAACTCTCCATCTAGCTAGCAAAATTAATTTCACAAATACACATGGGCAGGTTTGGTTTGACACACATATTCCCTTAAAGATATACTTTTCTCAAATGGACCATATTCCTATTCTTCACTCTCCTCCCCTGTCCTGTCTTGTACATTTCCAGGAAGTATTATGAAGACATGTAAGTTAATAGAAGGAACAGGATGAAATCTGTCTGCACTTTTGTTCTTAAATAAATTGGAACTAATTTAAAGTGTTCTCTTTGAAATCCTGTCTACTGAAGACCCTGGGGAACCATCAAGGAACTAAAGTTAGGAAGCCTAATTTCTACTTTGGGTCTTTCTTTTTAGGAAAGAGAAAGACTAAGTATCCAACCTGCCAGAAGGGGTTTGAGACACTAAACATGCCTTATCTGTAGCCCTCACAGTAGGTTCTCCACAGTAACGGTTTACATTTATTTTTGCTCTTTACCAAGTCTCGAAAATGAAAGTAAGCTTAGTTTATCACTGAAGAATATTGGATTCTTTGATTAAAAGGCATTAACCTTTTAACTTGTTCAGAGAAAATAAATCTAGATGTCTAAAACCTATATGAGAACAATAATAATAATAGTAATATTTATTCAATGTTTATTAAGGGACAACTGCTCAATGCTTTAGGATTCTGCATAATTTGTAGGGTGTTTAATGTACAAGCTTACTAAATTTTTCAATTAATGATGATGGCAGTTACTAAGCTGTAGGCCAAGTTATTCCTTTCATTCACAGTCTAGGGAGAGATGACACGGGCATGTTGAGTCACTCAAAACAGGCTCAAACCACCCTAAGGAGTTTGCCTGATGAAAGGTTTTCCTTTCCTTCAAAGCCACTTCCTGTGTCACATGACCTATATCACTCCAAAGATAATAACACTTCATGTTTCCAGAACACTTTTATCCAAAGATCTCAAAGCATTTTCAAATGTTAATTAAGCCTTCACCATCCTGGAAGATAGCAATGTCAAGCTTGCTGTTTAAATACTGTATTCCAGAACACAAGTTGTTCTAATCACTCAGAGGGAAATGGAGGCCCCTCTGAGCAAATCCAGTATGCAAGCCACTACTCAAACACTTATGACACCCAAAATTCTCATATGTCTCCTGGAAAACCGCTGCAGTATCTCAATTCTAAATTGTCCCCTACTACCACCTATTGTTTCCTCTGAAAGAAACCAAATCCAAGAAAAAAGGGGGAGGAAGAGACAGAAAAAAAGACTCTCCAAGAGTTCCACTTTGTTTAGAGGTAGAAATGTAGGTAGAAGTATATGCAATGTATTTCTTCAAATATGTTACTTCTCTCAACAAATAACTAAATGCCTTCACTATATGGTTTTTCCTTTATCGTGATGATCAGATGGGGAAAAAACAGTCAACTTTTTCAAAATTAGCTTCTCTCTATTGTTCTCTCTGATGGCAAACTGTTCAGGTTTATTACAATTCATGAGATTTTCTTTAACATCTCTCCTCTAGACTATAAGCTCCATGTGAGTAAGGCCTGTGTTCCCCACTGTATAACCCAAATCTGGCACTTTGGATGCCCTGAAAAAGTATTTATTGAATAAATTAATGATTGAATAAATCTTTTAACCTGATTTTCAAATCACATTTCTCTTTTGAAGTGCTAAGTGCTATTACAAGTGAAGAGGAAAAGAGAGAAATAGACATCAGATGTTTGGTTGTAAACATTTAAGGTCTTAGCTTATTTCTACCAATAGTGAGAATAACAAACAGTCTTTGAACTATTTGAGGAAATATGATTTTTACTATGTATTAAGCCTCTGAACTAAGCATTTTACCTACATTATCTTATTCACTACTCATAACAACCCGGAGAGGTAGAAGACACTACTATCCCTATTTTGCAGTCATGAAGACTAAGTACTTGCCCATGTCTCTAAGATTCCTCCTTCCTTTATTCATTTATTGAACACTCACTATTTGTCAGGCACTACAGTGGTAAAGCAACGAACAAGACTACATCAAGAGCAGAGTGCACTCTGGCAAGCAGTTGGGACTCAATAAATACTTAAAATAGTGTGAACCATATTTAAAAAAAAAAAAAAAGACCGAAGCACTATGATTGAGTCCCTTCAGAGTTTTAAAGTTTCCACAATACTACTATAATACTGGTGTTTGTTACATGACTTGCCTGGGGGGCATATGGCTTGTCATTCATCTGTAAAGGCATGAAGGAGTAAAGACAGAAGGAGTCACAAATCACTCCAATATTCTAATAAAAGATATAATGATTATGATATCAAAAGTTTTCATTAATGGTACCACATTACAGCCAAAATGATCCTTCTAACACACAAATCAGATTGCATCTCTCCCATGATATACAACCTTCCCATTGGCCTTACCATAGAGTCCAATCTCTGCATTTCCTTAACATGGATTATAAGAGCTCGACTCTCTCTCTACAATCATGTTTCTCTTCTGACTTCACTCACACATTCCAGACTTTGTAAAGATCCTTTCTCTCCTCCAACACCTCTAGGCCTTGAACATGCCATTCTAACTTTTAGTAGCACTCTCCCTGCGTTCTCCAGCGTGATTTCCACTTCTTGCCTATGTTGAGAGGAGGATTTTTTTGTGTGCAGAATTTTTGTTGGTCAGTACTGTTGGGAACAATATCCAAGAAGAAAAGGGGAAGCAGGATTAGGCAGAGGGAAAAGTTGAACTTGGTGCAACCAAGGCTTCAACTAAACCTATGAGGAGGTTTAGCTAGGATGGCCCTGTAGAATTATCCTAATTGCGTCAAGAAGGTGGCTCTTTTATCCTGTCTACCCCTGAGATGAGGTAACCTTGAGCAAGGCAACTTCCTTCAGCAGAGAGCAATTCCTGGAGAGAACTTCAGCTGAGAGCCATCAAAGGCAACACTACGGCCACCTGGGGAATAAAAGCCTCAATTCTTTTTTTTTTTTTTTTTTTTT
>CAUYSK010000674.1:0-12789 GCA_963575035.1 Avahi laniger
TTCTACTAAGCGAGGTATCCCAAGAATGGAAAAACAAGCACCACATGTACTCACCATCAAATTGGTATTAACTGATCAACACATAAGTGCATATATAAGAATAACATCTATTGGATGTTGGGCAGGGGGGAGGGGGGAGGAGGGAGAAGGGGACGGGTATATGCATACACAAAGAGTGCAATGCGCACCACGCAAAGGATGAACATATTTGAAACTTGGACTGAGGGGGGAAGGGGGGCAAGGGCAACACACATAACCTAAACTTCTGTACCCCCATATTATGCTGAAATAAAAAACATAAAAAAATAAATAAATAAATAAAAAGGAAATAATGAAAGGTTAAGGAACCATGTAGAAGTTTTAATCATAATTCCATCCAATAACCCTCTGAAGTGGGTCCTATTATCCCTGTACAAATAGGAAAATTGAGGCACACAGATTAAAGTCTTTTTTCAAATTGCTATACTTGTGCAATAACTAACAATGGCTCACAGTATTTACCCATTGATTCCATTTGCATTTTATCTTTTTTCACAATAATTCACAGATGCAGAGATTGTACATCCTACCTAAGTTGGATAATTGGAGGTATATCTATATCTGTATACCTATGTATCTATATGTATCTATTTTACACACACACACACACACACACACACACACGAGATATAAAGAGAGGGAGATAGTCAAACAGGCAATATAACAATCCCCTAAGTTACAGCAAATTCACAGCATTCAGCTATGAACCTCTGAACACACAAGACATTTCTGAAATATGGGGATGGCCCAGTTTCCACATTCTTTCCCCAGACAAATGTTGAAGGCTCATTTTCCAGAGAAAACATGAAATCGTTGGGGCTGGAGTTTTGCTCTGGTCTGTTTCAAACACATTATCTACTACCTACAAGATTTGAGATACTTTTAATTACAAACAAAAATAAGCTAAATGGATAATTCATCACAATAGGAATAAGAAGAGAAATTCAAGCTAATAATGATGAAATAGAATAATAAAAGCAAATAATTGCAAGAATAAATATCAAATTAAGTCTGAATATTAAATACGGCCTACACAAAGTTAAACCAAAAAGATAGGAATGTATTAGAACATAATAGTTTTATTATAGTCTAATATAAATATATTACATATGTGTACATGTGTGTACATGTGTGTATGTACGTATTTGGATACCATGAAGGAAAACAATTTTTCCCTGACATTTTAAAAGGAAACAACTGGCATTCAAAGTTAGAATAGAAAGAGAATCACATTTGATTGGTTGAAGGAAATAGTAAATGTCTGTGGTTCCAAGCAGATTCACCATTAGTATTCTCCTGAAGGAATTTGCCAATGAGGATAAATCATTTTTCCATTAAAAAATAAAAATACACCCATCACTCCTAGTTTGTGCCAGATAATGTATGAATTTGGAAATTTCACTGGTCTGTCCTTGGAACCTGAGCATCTTAATCCATGGTTTTCTGGGACTTCTGACAGAGCTTTAAGATTATCCTCTTTCTGCTTAAAAAAACATCTAGGTCATTGATAATTAATACAAACAGTAAAAATTGTGTAGTGTAACATCTATTTTTAATGAAAGATATTAAAATTTACAACCTTTTCTCACTTCCAATTTCTTTTTTTAAATATTTGATAAAAATTATTTAGTGGTTACTTTAATATCATTTGCTTTTATAAATAAAATGTCATTTCTTGATAATTTTATTATAACTGTCTTCAGCATACAATGAATTGTAGAAAGAGATCTTAACATTAAACAGATAAGAAATGATAAATGCTTCAGGTGATAGATACCCCAATTACTCTGATTTTACTATGACATCTTGTATTCCTGTATAAAAATATAACATGTAAAACTATCATGTACCCATAATAATTAAAAATAAATAAATAAATACACAAAAGAAAAAGAACATCTGATCCTATGTATTAAGGGATTTAACTATGTGAATATAGATTAATGCAATGAAATTAACTTATACTTCATTTGAAATTATTTATCGGATTTGATTTGGAAAAAAGCTTCTTAGTCTTTTATTGGACTTTTGTTTAACTAATGATTGTTGATCTATCTAAAAATGATAATATTAAATTATCAAATTTTGCTTTACCACAGAAAAGATTTATGTCTAACAATCATACACAGTCATTTGACCACAACAATTTTACCACTCTGTGCCTGTTTGTGACCAACCTGGAAAATGGCACAAGTATTTATTTGAGATTACAAATATATTTTATTACGTAGGAAAATTTGCAAATACAAAATCCATGGATAGTGAGGATTAGCTATAATTAGTTCTACCACCGTAAAAGGTTTCCTTTACTTCACTCTAGGAAAATATCACCTTCTTCCCAAATCCATGACAACCACTGAACTGTTTCCATCACTATCATTTTACCTATTCCAAACGTCATATGAACGGGTTCCTATAGTATGTGTCTTTTTATGCCTTACTTTTTTTATTTATCAAACACATTTAAGATTCATACATCTTGTTTTGTGAATTAATAGCTCATTTATTTTTATCGCTTCATAGTATCCCACTATATGCATTAGGTACAGTTTGTTTATGAAAAAATATGCCATAAACATCCTCATGCAGGTCTTGCGTGGACAAGATTTTAAATTACAGTAGTTGGGAAAATACTTAGGTGCTCCGCTGATGAATTGCAGAGTAAATCTGTTTAGCACTGTTAGAAACTGCCAAACTTTTCTAAAATGACTATACCTTTTTGAATTTTCAACAGCAATAAAGAAAAGTACTTTTTATGACACCTTTTTGTGACATTTGGTAGTGTCAGCTTTGGGGATTTTAACCATTCTAATAAGTGTGTAATGATATGTCACTGTGGTTTTCATTAATTTGCGTTTAATTTGCATCTTAAGCAATGTTGAACCTCTGTTCATATGCTTATATGTCATCTGTATGTCTACTTTAAGTGTCTGTTCAGCTCTTTGGCTCATTTTAAAAATTGAATTGCTTTCTTTCTGTTTAATTTTCAGTTATTTGTATATTCTGCATAGGAATCTTTTATCAGATGTGTAATTTTCAATCATTTTCTCCTGAATAATGTTTTATCTTTTCATTATCACTGTAGTGTCTCTCACAGAGCAAAAGCTTTAATTTTTGTTAAGTTCCATTTATCAATTTATCCTTCAGGTTGTGAATTTATTTGATGCTGTATGTAAAAACTCATCATAGGACCCAAAATTATAATTTTCTCTTATGGAAGTTTTAAGAAATTTTATAGTTTTGAATTGAGTTCTATGATCCAGTTTGATTAATTTTTCTATAAGATGCATGTGTTAGGGTTCTTGTTTATTTCGTGTATGGATATCAAATTTTACAGCATCATTTATTAAAAAGACTATCTTTCCACAATGAATCTGCATTGTACCTCAGTAAAAAAGTCAGTTTATTTTGTGTTGGTCTATTTTGGGGTTATCTTGTTCTGTTGATCTGTGTGTCTATTCTTTTGCTAATATCACGTTGTCTTGATTACTGTAGTTTTATTGAAATAAGGTTATGTCAATCTCTTCATTTTTTCTTTTTCAGATGTTTCATGTTTCAATTTTTTTCCTTTGCCTTAGCTATTCTAGTAACTTTTTCTTTGATATAAATTCAGAAATTGTTTGTCAATATTTACAAAAACTTTTGAGGGTTCTATTTAAGATTCCATCAAATTTATAAATGAAATTGGGAGGAATTGAAATTTTAATATTGAATCCCTTAATCCATGAAAACAGATTATCCTCCCAATTATTTAGATCATCTTAGATTTCTTCATTGGTGTTTTCCAGTTTTCAATTTGCAGATCCTACACATATTTTTATACATGTACACCTAAATACTTTTTTGGGTGCTATTATAAATGGTATTTTTTAGAAATTTCACATTTCAGTTGTTCATTGTTGACATATAGGAAAATATTGACTTCTGTATATAAACCTTGTATTTTATGACCTTACTAAACTTGCTTTATAGTTTCACCAGTTCTTTTATAGATTCTTCGGAGTTTTCTATGCTGACAATTATGTTGTCTACGGAAAAAAAAAACAGTTTGCATTTCTTCTTTTACAATCAGTATAACTTTTATTTCCTTTTCTTGCCTTTTGTCTCAACTAGGACTTTTGTAAAATGTTTGAATAGTAGTGCTGATAGAGAGGATATCTTAGTCTTGTCTTGGATCTTAACAGGGGCTTTCCTGTTAATTCATTCTCACATTATTAAACATGTTCTTAGCTGTGTATATTCCTTTTTCAAATAAATCTTTTTTATGCTAGGTAAATGTATTAGTTTGCTAGGGCTGTTGCAACAAAGAACCTCAAACTAGGTGGCTTAACAGAAATTTATTGTCTTATAGTTCCGGGGACTAGAAATCTGAAATCTAGTACCAAGGATGGTTCTTTCCAAAGGTTGTGAAGGAAGAGCCTGTTCCAGGCTTCTCTCCTTGGCTTGTAGATGACATCTTCACTTTCACATGGTATTCTTCCTGTGTGTGGGGCCACTAATTCTATTAGATTATGGAACCACCCTGCTCCAGTATGACTTCATCTTAATCCAAATAATTATAGCAATAATGACCCTTTTTATCATTAATCTCATTATACTATGTATATATTTATATATAATATAAACACGTACATTCTATACATTTATTTTTAAAAATGACTCATGAAGGAAACACTTTTACATTAAAAATACACACATTCTATTGTACAATTTATGAGATGATAATAAATGAATACAGCATCGCAGACACCACCATGATTCAAATATAGACCATTATCATTACTGCAATATGTTCTCTTACGCCTATTTCCAGTTAATCACAGACATCAACCAGACAACAGGCAAGCATGAAACTGTTTTCCACCAATTAAAATAAGTTTCTTATTCTAGACTTATATATAAATTGAATAAATCATATGCACTTCATTGTTACTTGCTTTTTTATTCAGTACTTTTTTCATACTCATTCACATTGTTGTAGTACTATAAATCTTTTTTTATTGCCATGGAATATTCCATTATATGAATAGATCACAAATTCCTTATGCATTTACCTTGTTATTTCTAGTTTTTGACTTTCATTACTAAAGCTACCATAATAATTTGTGTTCGTGTCTTTAAACACACATTCTATTTTCATTTTTCTTTTTTTTGAGATGATCAGCATCTTTTAATTTTTTTTTTTATTTCAGCATATTATGGGTGTAAAAATGTTTAGGTTACATATATTGCCTTTGTCCACCTGGGTCAGAATTTCAAGAGTGTCCATCCACCAGATGGTGGGCACTGCACCCATTAGGTGTGAATATGCCCATCCCCTCTTTCCACCTCCCACCTGCCTGACACCCATTTTTCTTTGATAAATACCTAGTGGGTAATTGGTAGGTCATATGTTAAGTGTACATTTAACTTTATAAACAACCACCAGTTTCCCAAAGCAGTTTTACTATTTAAAATTCCTATCCACAATGTACTGAAGATCCAGTTGTAACACATGCTGGCCATCACTTGATAGAGTGGGAATTTTTAATAATAGCCATTATAATGTGACATAGGTCTATCTCTGTGTGTTATTAATTTACATTTTTAAGATTACTGATAATAAGTATCTTTTTATTATTTATTGTTTAATTATCACCTTACTAAGTTCTTAAATCTTTGGCCTATTATACTTTTTGCCTTTTTCAAAATTGAGTTAAAAGTGACTGAGTAAGAAATTTTAAGACTAAGAAATTTAGTCTTAGCAGAGGAAGACTGGCCTGGAATGTGAGAATCTCAGGCATGTAAATACATGCTTCTTGCATTTATAGTAAGACTCACTGAAAGAAAAAACTATTTCTACACATACATCTAGGATTAAACATTTATAATAAAATTTTGCTTTAATTTGTTATGAGGGAGTAGTTCTATTAATATTATTTTACTTGTAAAGATTTTACGTCCTACATTAACTGTTTAATGTCTCATTTCAAGAGTGTTGCTTTAATCCATTTTATATTGCCATAACACAATACTTGAGAGTGGGGAATTTACAAAGAAAGGAATTTATTTTTCACAGATCTAAAGACTGGAAAGTTCAAGATCAAAGTTCTGACAGGCTAGGGCCTAGTCTCTCTGCTTCCAAAATGATGCCTTGAATGCTGTGTCCTCTGGTAGGAAGGAATACCATGTCCTCAAATGGCAGCAGAGCAGAAGAGAGAGAGAACCCATTCTGCACTGGGGATTAATTTTCCAACACATGAATTTTGGAAGAGACAAAAACATTAAAACCATAGCAAACATATTCATAATTTATTATAATACTACAAATATCTTTTGCTTTGTAAATGGCAACATTTTTTAGCATATTTTCCATCAGAGGTGGCAATTTTGTGATAACCTCTGATACGTCATTACAGGGTCTGAGTGAAACATAACTAATTGTGAGCATAGGTACAGTTGTCATAGAAATCAGTTATGCTAGTAATTGCATTCTAATAAATATTAAACTCATAAATGGCACATCTACTACTTCTGTATAACCTACAATCATCTTAATTAAAAAGGATTATATAAATAAGAGAGCTTTGAAGGTTTTTTAAAAAATATCAAGAAAATTTATAGCTGTGTTCCAAAAGTGATATGGTTTTCAAGTTAAAAAAAATTCATATCAAAATCTAGTTATTTACTTAGGAGAAACTGAACTTAGGGCAAAAAATTATTTAATATATGCCTTGTAACAATGGTCACATGTAATGTAATTTGGTTATTCACATCTGGTCCTATTCCCCAATTTATAGACATACTCATTTTCTGTTTTATATTCTTTATTCAAGACATTCATAATTTAATGAAAATAACAAAAATTGATGTGAAATTAAAAGGTACGAATATCCATGTCACAGTGAATTTGAAAAATAACAAAATTTCAAAATTCAAAATTATGAGACAGAAATATTTCAAAGTAAATATTTTTGTAGAAAATATATTTGGTGAACAAAAATTTCTGTACAAAGATGTAATTGTCACTGACTAGAGGTTTTATAATTTTATTATATAGCAAAGAACAAACAAATCTTTTTGCTTTCTTCTTGTAAAATAAGGAGGTAGACTAAATGTAAAGTTGTTTTCGAAAACAACATGTGTTCTTCTAAAATAAATATACTGCTTTAGATATTTCCCTGCCTTAGGTAATCATGTCACCATCCTTTCAATTATTTATAGATTCAACATTGACGAGATTAGTTCTGGAGCAGTCCTCTGAGTATCCCTCCCTGAATAGTCAACTATAAAAGTCCTGGATTTACAACCACAAAACTCATCATTTTTGCCCTGTCTGTCTTGTCTGTAATATATTCTCTCTGGAAAATCTATGTAAAAATACTACCAGTCAATTGAAAATAAAAGTCTAACTCAGACAATTAGAGATAAGATTAGCAACATCAGGAAAGATGACAGTAAAAAGAAGAGCGTGATGAGGACAATGTACTCTCATACCAAGACTGGATGCTCTGTAGATACAGACGCAAACACAGCACTCCTTACAGTGGAGATTATAATGAATATCAGAAAATACCAATGAGCGCTTGAAATGTTAATCATCAATGAAGAGGTAAACACAAAATAGGAAAAAAATACAATGAAATGACAGATATTTAAATTTGTTTATAAATGTAACACCATGTTTATAAATATACAAATACTCAATAAATGTTAGTAAAGAAAATTTCAGAACTAAAAGCAACATGTTTCAATGTACATCTAGGTAGACTGGAGTGCTTCAAAAACAAAGAGGAACATATTGCATTGTTTCTGCATAGTTAGCATATAAATTTCATAGTATTAAAATATAAAAAAAATATTAGTGTCAACTTAATAAATATTGGTTAAAGTAATGTTTTGAAACTTCTCTGAAACATTATGCAAATTCTACAGTATAAAAGAGGAGTTATTATTTTTTAAAGAAAAAATAGAAGAAAACATATACTGTTTTGTTTTTTGTTTTTTTTTCCTAGGCCTCTATTCATTTTGCTGTATTTAAACTACAGACTGAAATTACAGTCTTTGTTCTGGGAAATGAATGAGAGTAAACTGAGTTATGTAGATATTGGGACTTATAATTCTAAATCTTTGTGAAATTTGCCATAGTGCCTTGGTGAAAATGATCATAGAACTATTGTACTGATATACTTATTTTAAAAGCTAATTTGAACTGTGGCCTGGTTGGGTGATAAGAGGTTCATTTGGTTATATATTCTGTTTGAAGTCTAGTAAGTTAATAGGAGCCAATATCACAAAATTAAAAATACATTCACCCACACATACACACATACATCAAACCAAGAGCAGCATTTAGTTTGATAAAGAAACATGAAGGAAGTTATTTTAATTTATTTTACATGCATTTGTTTCTTTCTTGAAATTGTAAAATTGGCACATATCACACAATGGCATATCTTATGCACAGAACCACGACCTTTTTGGAGTATTAGGAACGTTTAGTTGTGAACTATCATGGTAATAAATCTGACAATTTGACAAATTGTTGCTAAAAGTACCAAGTTGTTAACTAAGTCAGGACACCTTCTTTAATGATCTGCTTCCCGCTGTCTTATTGTCAAGACATACCCAATTTCGTCATCGAAAAAGTTGTTGTAATATAGTTCAAGAAATCATTTACAGACTAACCTCATTTTTCCTTGATCACTCCATTCCCTCCAAATATGGCCTAAACTCACTGTAACACTTTCCTTTGTAAAATGGAGAAACCCAGACACAAATTCAGCATACACTTATATTTGTATTAAACTCACAATGTCTCTTTGAAAGAAAATTAATTAGGAGGGTGTTTTTTAAGAGAAAAATTGGTTGCTGTTTATTCTGGATTCCTCAGAGTGATTTCTTTATTGTCGGAGAATGCCTGTTTGTGACCTTGGTGGCATATTAGAATTACTTGTGAAGTTTTAAAAATCCTTATACCCAGGTCATGCTTCTGGCATCAGTATTTCATTAAGCTATCTATCTAGCTTCCTAGATATAATGCTAATTTGTATAGACTTTGCCAGACGTTAATGAATTGGAAATTTTTAAATGGTGCATAAAATAACTACATCCATATTTTAGAATTTACTTTAAAATATTTAAGTTACACAATAAAATTTATAGAAGAAATGTCTAATGATTAAGTGACAAATGGAATACTTACCACTATATTTTAGAAATAAGGCTCTTGGTGAAATTTATTATTTTGAAATTATTCGGTTAAAAGTTTATTTTGAATGTCAAGAAAAATCCATGTAGGTTTGTCAACAAAAAAAAGAAAGAAAAAGAAGAAAAAATTCAAAGTAACTTGAGTAAAAGGGAAAGTTACTTTTTGACTTCCAAGTAGGCTAAAATCTTAGGTTTCTTAAAGTACCTGACAAAAGATAGGGTAATTTTTGACAAAGATTTGAAATACTTTCTTCTTATTTCCAGGCTCCAAATTAATTAAAATTTCCTTTTTAGGTGATTAACAAAAAGCATACATTTTTTTGCATCTAAAACAAATATAAAAAAGTAATTTTCTTTTTTTCCCCACCAAATTTATTTTCTGATGAAGACACTGTAATTGGATACCACCCTCCTTTCCTCACACAGCCATTTGCTGATGAGGCTCATTTTTGAATTGTTTCCAGAGTGCGCAGAAATGAAGACTTCAGCGTGGCTACCATGCCTGTGCTTAGGAAGAGTGAACAGTAAAGGAGCATTGAGCTTAATTTCCAGGCACATAAACTGGTTGAAAATTTTCCTTACAATCATATTCAGTGGGATTAACTTTTTTTTTCTTATTTGGGTAACTATGAGAAGAAAACTAGAGTTTTCTACATAATATGCTATTTACCCAAGAATAATCCTGATGTAGTTATTATCATACACAATACATATTACAATATGTAATTATCCTTCAAGGTTTCTTGTGAATGTCTTAATTTGCCAATGTTAAATCCTATAATGGAAGGGATTGTCTGTAATTAAGTTGAAATAAAAAAGGCATATTAAAGTTATTTCAAATTACATCTACATGGCAAAACAATTAGAAAGATAGCATGTCTGACTGAACAAAATTATAATATAAATTGTGTAAACTAATCAATAAAAACAATAAACACAGAACTTGATGTAAGAAAGTGTCCTATTAAATAATAAATCTGTTTCTTTGATTTTATAATGTATTTCAGGATATTTTGTTGTTTTACTCTTTTAATATGAAAGTGATTATAAAAATTGAAAAAGCAAAAAACAATATTCCAAAGTTATTTTTCCATTTGGGAAAGAAGTTATCTTATGTAAGTTTTAGAAAGCTATCTAAAATTACTTAAAGTAATTTTACTTAAAAATATGTCTGACAGTTTCCCATGTGAATAATTCTTTTATTTAAAGTTGTTAAAAGCTTAATAATATGAAATAAAATTACTTTTAAATAAAATATTTGAAAACAGTATCAGTAATTAAATTTCTGCCTCCTTAAAATATTGAAAATAAGTCACCCATAATCTTTCTTATTCACAAAATAAACTCTTCATGTCTACTTTTCTTGTATGTACACACACACATATATATATACTCACACACACCTATGTATCTCCACAAACCACACACACACTAATCCTATATATTCTAATACAAATGCCTGATGATACTACATATGTGTGTATGAATGTCAGCTGCACAAAGGTATATGCAATATGCTATATCTTATTAAATATCATTTTAATTAGTTATTTGCATTTGGAGATGATTATATTTCATAGCCATAATACAATTTTTATTTCTTACTTCCTATTTTAAAATACCAGCATTTCTGCATAAATGGAAATTGATTTAAGTATTTAGAGAGTTAATTTTGTCTTTTTCTATCAAATCTGAAATATACAGGCTGTTGCGAAATATAATAAAACGCATAAAATGAAATCAGGGCTACTAGGACTTACAGTTGAATTTTCAAAAGTTCTACTTATTTTCCTAGTTTGCTTGTACAAATTCATAAGAACACTAAACTTAGAAATGGGAGCTGTTTGAATCAAGCCCATTTGAAATGTCATTACTAATCTCTCTCTGCACCAGTCCTCATCAAGGGTGACCTTTCTGATTGCCTGTTACAGCTTGACATAAATGTGCTGCAACCCCCCCAGTGCTATAATTGACATTTAACCACAGTATAGTCATGATCCCTTTTAGTGATCTAATAATTCTGTGGCATGAATATAATTCATTTGTTTTAATAATTATTGCTGACACCATGTATTGTGTGTATCTTCAAAACAGAATGAACAAGAATAATGAGACATATTTTATCAAAATGATATTCTTATACTATAATCTTCTATTACATTCTTTTTTTAAATAAATTACATTTGTTTCTTATTTGTGTATGTAGGAGAAAATAGGAGGCATTTGGATGTCTTTCACTATATTCTTTTTTGTGACAAAATACATGTAACATAAAATTTATAATTTCTATTTTGAGTGCACAGTTCAGTGTTATTAAATGCATTAATAATGTAAAACCATCACTGTCATTCATTTCCAGAAATATTTTCATCTTGTAAAACTCAAACTTTATACGTACTAAGCAATAACCCCCCATTACTTCCTTCCCCCAACTTCTGGTAACCATTCTGCTTTCTGTCTCTATGATTGATTACCCTAAGTAACTAATGTAAGTGGAATAATATGGTAGTTGTTTTTCTGTGACTGGCTTATTTTGCTTAGCATAATATCTTCAAGGTTCATCCATGCTGAATCTTCCTTTTTAAGGCTGAATAATATTCTATACACACACAACATGAACTCTCACACTCCACGTTCTGCTTATCCATTCATCCATTGATGGACATTTGGATTGCTTCCATGTTTTAGCTATTATGAATAATGCAGATTTGGTCATAGGTGTACAATCGTCTCTTCAAGACCTTGCTTTGAATTGTTTTCTATACATACCCAGAAGAGGAATTGTTGGATCATATGAAAATTTTATTTTTAATTTTCTGAGGATCTGACATATTGTTTGTGAAGTGGCTGTATCATTTTACATTCTCATCAACAATGCAGAAGTATTTCAATTATTCTACACCTTTGCCGACACTTGTTATTTTCTCTTTTTTTGATAGTGGCCATTCTAATGGGTATAAGGTCATAATTAATTGTAGCTGGGATTTGCATTTCTCTAATTATTAGTGATGTGGTGTATCTTTTCATGCACTTATTGACCGTTTGTATATTTTATTTGGAGAACTGTCTATTCAAGTCTTTTGCCCATTTATTAATTGGGTTGTTTGATTTTTGTGGTTGAGTCTTAGGAGTTCTTTGTATATTCTGGATATCAATCCTTTATCAGATATATGATTTTCAAATATTTTCCCCATTCTGCGAGTTACTTCCATGGACTTTACTTCACTCCTATTACCAAATCTGGAATAAATTTAGTTGTAATAGATAATATAGTTTATGTCCAAATAATATACAATATTATATATGATATGGCTTATGTTAGTACTAACTAATGATTTTTTTAAGTGTCTTTGACTTAGCTGAAGTCAATCTAGTAAGATCTATTATTATAAAATGGACTCAATATTGAAAGTAAGATATGGAGGAAAATAAAGTTTCTTGGATTAACCTTTTGTTAAACAAAATACAAATGAACAAAGAAAAACCTGCAGCTTAATTGTTCCATGACAAATGAGAAAATGTCTGACTGTGTATGTAATGACATAGAGCACACTTAACCTA
>CAUYSK010000676.1:0-39785 GCA_963575035.1 Avahi laniger
AAAATAAAAGGGTTTTTTTAGAGCCCTAGAGAAGAAGGCCTGTCACTTTGATGACCTTTGATGGATTGCAGTTTGTTTTAGATGTGTATTGTGGTCATGTTTTTCTTTTCTTTTTTTTTTTTTTTTGTGAGACAGAGTCTCACTCTGTTGCCCGGGCTAGAGTGCCATGGCGTCAGCCTAGCTCACAGCAACCTCAGACTCCAGGGCTCCAGCGATCCTCCTGCCTCAGCCTCCTGAGTAGCTGGGACTACAGGCATGTGCCACCATGCCCGGCTAATTTTTTCTATATATTTTTAGTTGTCCAATTAATTTCTTTCTATTTTTAGTAGAGACGGGGTCTCGCTCTTGCTCAGGCTGGTTTCGAACTCCTGAGTTCAAACAATCCGCCCGCCTTGGCCTCCCAGAGAGCTAGGATTACAGGCGTGAGCCACCGCGCCCGGCCTCTTATGAAGTATTTTAGATCATAGATGAAATATAGCATTTTTAGGTTAGCCAGTATGAATATGCACCTAATTTTTTTATGAAATTAAATTCATAAGACTTGCATAATAGTTCATGAAATGTCTTGTTACTGCTTTTATTTAGCAGACCGTGGACTCTAATAAAAGATATAAATTATAAAATATTAAAAAAAATAAAAAAACATTCACTGAAGCTTTTTCTTTACTCTAGACATTCTGTTAGGCACTGCAGATACAAACACGGATGGAAACTGGTCCTTGCTCTGAAGAGCTCACAGTCCAGTGTTATTAAGAAGTTTCCAATTTTGTGAGGGAAATCAAGACAAGTATACTTGTAGTACCAATGCTACCACTCACACAAAGTAAAACCAGCATGTAAGATCAATAGGTTCTGTCCTTGGCCCTCTTCACTTCATATAATCTTCTTAGGTGACTCATCTGTTCTTTCACGGTTCTATCACTCATGATTCTCAAATCTATTATCTCTAACCCTTACTTCTCCACTGAGTTCTAGATTTACATTTTTATTTGTCAGCAAGACATCTCCATCTTGGGGGCCCACAGACATCTTGTATTCAACATGTCTACAACCAAATTCATTCTCCTGCCTCCCCAACCTGCTTTTCCACCAGCATCCTCTCCCTTAGTTGGTGGCCTCCCAGCTAGCTAGAAATCATGGTGTCCTCTTTGACTCATCCTTCTTCTCTCTCATTTTCTTTTATACATTAGTCACCAAGATCCACTGCTTCCATTTCAGAAATGTTTCTATATTGTCTCTTCTGGTTCGGAATTTCAAACCTTTCAGTTGTGCTGCTGCGGTAGCTGCCACCTCACCTGAACAGGTCCCTCAGGCTCTAGCCCTCCTCTCTCCAATGCATGACCTACCCTGCTGCTAATTAGTGTGCTGATGCTAAGATCTAATCTCATTTCCTCTGTTAAGGTTTCTTTACTCGCTCCCCAAAGTCTTTGGAATGAAGTCTAAACTTCTTAGTCTTACACATAAGATACTTCACAATCTTGCTCCATCAACTTTTCCATCCTCACCGCTGTGAGTATAACGAGGAAACAAAATTCTTCTTAGCTTTGTCTCTAATTTATCTCTTTAACTCATCTTTCCTTACTAATTCATTATCTGAAATTCCAACCAGTTTTCTGCTCTCCATTTTGTGATCATCTCCAAGAAGAGCCAAAGTAGTTGACTCCTTCAACCACTATCAATAGTTTCTTTAATTCACTCTTGGGAGATTAGTCCTATCAGCCCTGACTCACTGCAGAAGACCACAGTTTATTCCCTCTGGCTTCCTCGTGAAAGAGCATCACCCTATATGTTCTTGTGACCAACCTGTGATCCTGTTTATCTCCATCATGAGGATTGAATTCCCGGGAGGTCATTTTCTTATTCATCAAGGTAGTCACATCAATCACGTTCATCTACTTTTTAATCCAAGAATTTTAGAATCAAAATAAAGCTCTAAAGTAACTTAGTTGGGTACCTTTTCCTATGCATAATATAGTGCCTGATATAGTAATTCTGATAAGAAACCTTCCATCCTTTTGAATACTTCCCTCCAGGGACATAGAACTTACTACTCTGAAGAACACTTATTCTGTCTTTAGATGTCTCCAGGTGTTAACAGTTCTTTTAAACTACAACAAACCCCCTCCCCCTTGTAACTTCCACCCCTAGTTCAGTTTTACCTAGCCACACGTAGTATGTTCTTATTCCCGCTTCTACACAGTTTCACTTCAAACATTTGGAGACACTTCCCATGCTCCCTGTTCCAAATCCTCTTTCACTAGACCAAATCCTCCAATCATTCCTCATATAAAATTCAATGACTAAACCAGTGGCTCATGGACATAATTAGCAAACTTGGGGCCCCAGTTATCTTCCCACCCAGGTCTTCATCTCCTTAGGAGTTGATCTCAGAAATCAGGTTGCTCTCCTGGTCTCACACAAAAAGAGTACCTAACAAATAGGCCTGCAGGATATAAAAACTAAAAAATTAGAATTTTTAAAACTGTGACAGTATTTTGAAAAGTTTTATAAAGGGGTCTCAAGACAAGACTCCAGAACTGTGTGTTTGGAGAGTAAATACAGTACTTTAAGCATCCAGAAAATTTTCTTGGGTTTCAAATTAACCCCTTTAAAACTAAGTAACACAAGTGTTGCCTTTGAAAGTTTCCATGACAAATTAATCATGTTTTGAATGCTTCTAATTAATGTGGAACATAACAGGATTATGTGTCTCTCCGCCCCAAGAACCCCAGCATGTATGTTTATCTCATCGATATGTACTTCTACTGCCATGAGTTTTGATCTGCAGCCTCCCCAGTTTTCCTTCATGATTCTTTTAGAGTAACACTGATTTCTGTTCATCTTTCCTCCCATGATTGGTGACCACTGTCATCTGAGCCTTCCTTTCATCCACCTCTCAGCGGCTGGCCCCTTTTTGTCCTGAGAATAGCATCTTTGCCCAAGTTGCTTTGTACGTTTTGATCCAGAGGAATGCCCTTCATACAACATCCTCAGATGACAGTGCTTTCACTCTATCCATTTCCCCACGACTGCAGAATAACTGGGACCAAATTATTTAAAGTGGTTTTTACCTGGCCTCCTTTTACTGCACAAGCAATTACTTCTTTGCAAATGGCTGCCCCGGCCAAATAACTGTGTTCACAATTAGCTAATTGCAGGCTCAATGAACCACTTGTTCCTTGAAACTTGGCTATTAGAGTTGTGTGATTAAGCAAAAATTTATCTTTTTATTCCCTTCTGATTTACAGAGTCACAGTGGATCCCAAATCTGATCTCCCTGTGTTATTTTACAATGTCAGTATGAGCCTTTTACTGTTTCATTTCCTATTTGAATATCTGTCATATTTCTATGACACAACACTTATACTTTATATACTGGACCCAAAGATTATGTTTGAATTAAGTCAACCTTCTAAATAAGGTAGATCATCATTACCTTAATTCAATTTTGAAAATATAACACTAAAACATCAGAACAGTTGTTTTGCCAAAGTCACACAATCATGATAAAGGCTAAAACTAGAAATCCTAAAGCAATGTCACTTTCTCCCTAGGGACTGAGTTTCCCACAGAGTGTAAAAAAATCAACCTTCAACCTCATTTGCCTTTAAAAGGAGGAAACCTTATATTAATATATTCCCCCAAATTGCTGTCACCACCTGGTTTCTTGGAAACCACAAAAAATGTAATTTCTTTTGAAAAATGGCATCAAGTATACGTCCTGAACTACCTTTTCTCCTACAATTGACGCAGTTTCTTTTCTTAATTTTTTCTTGTTTACCCAACAATTACAGAGCATAAAATATGTGCTCAATTTTCAGTTTCGTACAAGGAAGCCAGCTCCCACTGACATTCCTCCAATCCATGCAAAAGGAAAAGTAGCCAAAAGTAATGAGTTCTCATTTATAAAGAAATTAATATTAATAAGGATTAGATATATTTGTTTTGAGAATAACTCAGACACTTTTAGGTTTCAAGAAATTTGCCTTTCAATTAAATTCTTAGCACATCTCTCAAACAGCTCTTTTCATTGGGTACTTTTTATCACTAAACCCTCCAGTTTATAGCTATCTTTCTTTATGATTGTCTTAAGTGGAAGTAATTGAGTGGGAAAAGATTCCTAACATCTCCAGAGGTCTTGACACACCAGTGAATTCTTATCTTCCAGTAATCCAGGAGTAACCTGCTCCAAAAGCCTCTGGCATTTTTTTCAAAATTAGCATATAAAAAGACAAGTAAATTATAAGAGAAGAGAGAAATCATGGTTAAAGGTGAAAGTGGAAAGGAGGGGGAGAAAACTAAGAAAGCAGAAGAAATATTAGGGGCAATAAGAAAAAGGGGGTCAGAGCCTTCAAGCAACAAGGTATAATAAGCACAGCTACTGCTCATAAAGCGCATATTCTAAAAAGGTTTGTCTGTGCACAAAAGCTATAGACGGTGTATGCGACCTGCTGATCCACACGGGGAAGCAGCAAGAAAATGGAGGCAGTGAAAGCCGCCTAGGATGAAAACGTCGCCTGTGGTTCTCACTTACCCAACACCAGCAGTTCCACGGAGTCCTCGTTTTTGCCCTCCAGGTCATCAGGGGTGGTGATAATACAGTAATAGAGTCCGCTGTCTCCCCACATGAGTTTTCCAATTTGAAGATCTGCATCTGTTACCACAAAAAGAAGGACCCAGTCCTAAACCTGTCCTCTGAAAGAAAAACACTGAACAATGGGGAGGTGGGAGGGGAGAGCCCTTCTGGGATGTCTGCAGTGTTCTATTTCTTTACCTGGATCACGATAGAAAGGTGTGTGCTTTATTTAAAAGAAACAAACAAATGACAGAGAATTAGAGCACCGCCGGAAACCAACCGTCCAGTGCTAGTCTTATTTCAGGAGTAGATGCTGGCTTTGAACCAGGCCTGCAGAGGCCTCTGAGAGCTAATAAATTCTAGAATTATTCTGGACTCCTGAAAATAAGCTCACTTTACAGGAGTTCTTCAAAATTCAAATAATCAAACAGGTCATCTCAGACCCTTGGGACCTTTTATTGTCCAAAGGTTTAGGGAGCAGGAGAAAGGGTGGAACTGGCTGATGTGAAACCCCCTGGGGCTCAGGCCAGGGCGTCCACCTGGCTCTGTAACTTGTACACGTTCATCCCTTTTCCCAGCAGAGGAGTGCTTTAGGAAAGTCTGCTTTCTACATTTGGGAAAGGGCCCTAACGGCTGATGTCAAGGTATAGGAGGTTTGTCTGAAGTTCTTTTCTTAGAACCCATTTCAATTCAGTTCTGAAAACAAGCTCCTGAGACTTGATGTTGGGCTCTGGAAAGACTGTCCCCAAAGTTCATCTGTTTCTTCTCCAGGTACTATACTGCCCACCCTTCCTCCCTTCACCATCTCATTAAAGCAATCTGCTAGGTCTCTTGATGCGCCCATCTCCGATAAATCAAAGTCTTGAGGGTCTGAAAGGTTGACATCCCCTTATAGACGTAAGGTAAGGGAAGAACAGAACCCATTTCCTAGATTCAGAAAGGGCATTATTACCATGAACAATTGTGATCTCTCTGCCCCTGTAGAAATCTCCCAAGGTGATAGTCGAGCCCTGTTTTGAAGCCACCACTCGGACAGTCCTCCTGCTGTCTAAACAATCCAAGTAGGGATCCCACTCCAGGTTTCTCTTGCTGAGAGACTGGGCCCGAAGAGAGGACATGCCCAAGGATTCCCCCATGCGATCCTGGCAGTAGGACTTGAACTTCCACTGCACGACTGCAGGCTGGTGGGACGACGTGGAGAAGTGACAGCGAAGTACGGTGGGCTGGAAGAGCATGGCCACCTTCTTCTTGTCGGGCACTGTGACCTGAAGGCCTTCAGCCATGGCTGCAAAACAGAATGAACATGTCCAAATGGTGTTCATATCCTAGACATCACCTTCTACCACATGTCTTTCCACCTCACTTCCCTAACCTGTGTCCCCCACCCCATTTTTGCTAGTACAATTAATGGCATCAATATTCATCTGGTTGCCTGTCCAGCAACATGCCCTCACTCCCTATATCCAATTAGTCACTAAGTCATGTCAACTTGATCTCTTAACATCTTTAATATTTCTTCCTTTCTTTTTTACCCCACTACCATTGCTTTTATTTAGGCTCTCTTCATTTCTTGCTTATAATATTAATATTACAATAATCTCTTATCCCATCTCCCTGCCTTCAGTCTGCCCACATCCAGTATACTCTCATTGCTATAATTCAGGTGATTGTTCTAAATTGGACTGTTATGGCTCTATTTATTTATTTATTTATGAGATAGAGTCTCGCTCTGTTACCTGGCTAGAGTGCAGTAACATTATTATAGCTCACTCCAACCTCAAACTCCTAGGCTCAAGCAATCCTCCTGCCTGAGCCTCCTGAGTAGCTGGGACTACGAGTGTGTACCACAACGCCTGGCTAATTTTCCTATTTTTAGCAGAGACAGGCTGTCACTCTTGCTCAGGTTGGTCTAAACTCCTAAGCTCAAGCAATCCTCCTGCCTTGGCCTCCTAGAGTGCTAGGATTACAGGTGTGAGCCACCGTGCCCAGTCATGGCTCTCTTTCTCAAAACACTGCACTGATTCTCCATGGCCCTCAGGATAAAACCTAAAATCCTTGACAAGGCATCCAAGGCACTCCATCCTCTAGCTTCTTCTACTTCCTCAGCCTCACCTCTCACCTCTTTCTTGAAGCAACTCTAGGCACCAAGCTCCAAGAATATTAAAGAACTCACAGTTTCCCCAAATGAGACATGTGGTTTCACACCCATGTCTTTGTATATGATCTTTCCTGTTTCTGGAATGCTTTTTCTTCATGGCTCTCCTTGGGAAAATTCTTTCACATCTTTCAAAACCCGGTTCAAGGGCTTCCTGTAAAGCCTTCTCTGACCAATGAATAAGTTTATCATCCCCTCCTTTGCACCATCAATATACCCAGCATTCTCTTCTAGACATTTCCTATAACAGTTTCGAAAGTATTTATTTTCATGCCTGTCAACCCTGTCAGATTCGCCAGGTAAAGGATGTGTCCCATCTTGCTGCCCTGGCTTGTGGAGCCCATAGGTGCTCAACAAATATTTGATAAATAATGACAATGAAACCAGGAAGTGTGACTTCAGGAAGAAGTGACTTCCCTTCCAGCTGGTGACCCAGCAAAGGGTACAGGATGAAGAGGAAAAGAAGTCTTTGAGAGAAACGGAGGATTGCAGATCAAAAGCAGTAGACTAAGTTCAAAAGCTTTGAAGGGTAATCAAAAGAAGAAAAGCAGATGAGAAGTATAAGTGGTAAAAAGATCCAACCTGAGGCTTGGTGACCAAGAAAGAGAGGGAAATTTCAGTGAATGAGAGACCAGTGGAGTGTTTGAGGGGCAAAGGATTTATATGAACTCAATGGTAAGATCTAGAAATTCCAAGCAAAGAGAACATAACTTCCTCAGTTGAACAAGAGAGTCAAGAGTTACTAGCTTGATCAGAAGTTAGAAGCAGAAATAGAATTACATGGGAGGCAGAAAAAAGGCAATACAAAGATACGATGAAGAGGTTCTGAACTGAATCCAGGTAGTTTGAGGAAAATAGTTTCACCAAGAATCACAGCATGGACTGGAGGCATTCAAGGACTACTTTCCATGGGGTCCTGTCCTTTATTAGTGCCAATGTTCACTATGACATCCCACAAAGCAATCTCACTTTCAACAGTCCAAACACACACTTATTTATGAATATGCCTCTTTACTGAAGCATCCTTCACAAGGGTGGGATATCATGTTTGTACTCACATCTTTTGATATCCAGACCAGTGCTTCTCTTCAATGAAAGATACAATGAAAAACTAGGTCCTAATTCCTTTTAGGAGAAAAAGGTTTCTGCATTCTATGGAATTTGGAAGTGAATGCAGCAGAGTATTTGAGATTTATCAAATCTGGATTTACCATGTGCTTAATAACTACATATGGAATAAATAAAAAAATGGATGAGTAAATGAATTACTATTAACATGGGAATTTCTAGGACTTTGCAGAGGAAACTGGTTAAATGAGTCGTGGATAGCCTGGGGTAGTAAAATAGTGTCGGCATCCAATAGGCAGGGCTTTGAATCTCACCTGGCCATATGCTGGTGGTAAGGCTTTAAAGAAGTTTCTTAAGTAACCTGAGACTCATTTTCCTCACTTATAAAATAAGCCTCATAAGGCTTATTTCCAGGGTCATTAACAAACATTTCCTCATTGGGCACCTTCAGAGAATACACACAACAGAAGAGCACCACGAGAGGTAAAGAGTAGATCTCAGTTACTTGTCCTCCCTCGCCTTTCCAGCCTCTCCCCTCACCTCCCATTCTGAATCTCAATGACCACCCACTACATATCCAGATTATGTAGATCAGCCCCATTTCGGGGCAAAATATTCCATGCAGAAGCTCACTGAAGAACTCCAGTTCCCAAGCTTCCCTTCACCACCCCTGATTGTTGATGTGACAAATTCCATTCTTCCTGACTCCCACAGCTGGATTAGGAAAATATATTTCTTTACAGTTTCTTCTTAAATTCTATTGGGTTAATTTTTTTAACTCTGTAATTCTTAAAATCCCTATTCACATGCCAATTTTTCAGGCAACAAAATGGGATAGAGAGGCGAAATGACTTCAATTAGCCGTGCTTAAGGTTGGACAACCAATCACAGGCGTTGTACGCTGTGTGCCTGACCACATCACCTTTCTGCTCTGCTTCCTATTCAGGCTCTACTTGGGAAATCACATTTCCTAGCCTTTCTAGGATAAATAAAATCAGCAAAGGAGGCACATGCTACACAAAAGTGTTGTAAGGATTACTTATTTATTTATTTAGAGAGTTAGGTTTGGGGTTTTATTCATTAAATGATTACTAAGAATAACCTCCTTCCCAGCTCTGTTCTCTGTTAATGAGAAAAGACACTTGAGCAACCCACTGGACTCTCTTAATTATTAATAGAAGTTAGTCATTTCTCAGCTTCTTCTATGACAGACACATAAACTCATGTTCCAAAAAATAAGGAATATTTTCTCAGAAATACCAGCATGGGAGTTAAAGGCATGAATTTTGGAGTCAGTCCTAAATTAGACTCCATGCTTTACCACCTCACATGACCTCGGACAAATTACTCCGCTCTTCTCAATTTCTGTTTCCTCATCAGTAAAATCAGAATAATAGTAACTATGTTATGGAGTTGTTTGAGGGTTAAATGAGATTTTATCCTGAGTACTTAGGATAATACCTGGTATATAGTAAGCATTCAATAAATGCAGTTGCTGCTGTTGTTCGTACAGTCATCAAGAACAGTCTGCTGACTTCTGTGAAGCTACGAACCTAGAGTTACAGAAGCACGGATACCACAGTGTGAGATGCTGCTGAGTGTATATGGCAGAAACTGCACAAGAATGCTCGAATATGTCAGTAGGGGTTCAACAATGACAGTGCCTGGGGATGCTCATCACTGCCCATTACTTATGCACCCCCAGAAGTCAGGAGTGGAGAGCAGTCGTGTGTGTGTGTGTGTGTGTGTGTGTGTGTGTGTGTGTAGACATGCACAGACATGTATACATGTGCAGGTACAATGGGAACCCTGAGACTCTAAGCTAAGGACAGATCTGGATAGCTGGAGACAACAGAACTAGGAATTCCAAGTAAACAGTTTATTGGATCTCTGGGGACCACAAGAGTAAAGAGTTAGAGATAAAGGTAAAAATGCCAATCTTTGCTCCAGCTCTATAGGTTTCAAACTGTAAGATGAATGCCTGCCCTGACCAAACTTATCAGGAACCCCATTCCCACAGGAGGGTGGGATCTAGAACTGCTCTTCTGGCCCTAACCCTGGATCCTGGATGAGAGCTTGGGTTTCCTATACCCACTGAGCAGCATCTTTCTCTCAACCTATGTTTACCTTATATGGTGACTGTGTTTCCACCTTGGCGTCCTGATTTGCAATCTAGTTGTACCACTGGGACAGAAGCTTTGCCCTGAACTCTAGCTTGCTTCCCTGTGACCCTGATACCAGCCCCTACCACCCAACCCACGGTTGGGTTTTGTTTCCTACACCCCTCATGCATGGGTTGATCAAAATCTGAAACCGTGATGCTGTTATTCACCCAACTTCCAAAAATATCTCTCAAGGGACCCCATTGCTATCCATATATCAGGCCCCTTAGGGATAGTAGCTAATTAGGGTGGGGATCAAGACTGCCAGACCCTATGGATACTGAGGTTTGACTTGGGGACACCCTCTCTCTGGCTCCCATTCCCAAGAGATCTGTCCTGGTCCTGGGGCTACATTAGTGTCCTGAGTTGAGGTCCTACCTCTTAGGGTGTTTTGTTTTGTTTTTCGTTTTTCTATTTCACCACTTGACAGATGCGAAAAACTGAGTACTTCTTATGTTGGAGTCTATACATGCTAATAAGAATATATAACTATAAATTTTGAAGCCAGATAAATAAATTAACATCTTCCAGCTTCTTTGTGGTATTGAGCAGTGCATTCGATCTGAGAAATCTTATTCACTCCCATGGTTCCAACTGCCAGTTAAGTCTCAGATCTCCAACTTCCTTAAGTCTCATTTGCATGTTTAACAAATAGTTCAAATTAAACATGTCTAAATCTCATTCATCATCTCCTCTTTTCCCACCCCAATTCTTGTTTATAAATTCATCCTTCCTCTATCCCTAGGTCTTCTGATTATCTACCTATCCTATTGCTCCAAATAGAAATCTTAGCTTTAATAAATTTCTCTTTGTCCCTGACCACATTCATTTGGTCACTAAGTCTAAATCTCTCTCAAATTTGATCCTTCTTTATTCCCACTGTCACTCTCTTAAATTAGGTTTCTATTCCTGCTACAAGATAATAGTTATAAAATGCTTAATTTGTTTCAGAGATTATGCTAAACACTTTTCATACAGTATCTTAATGAATTCTCTCAAAAGTCCTATAAAGTAGGCATTATTATTCTACCTATTTTATAGATGAAGAAATGATGCTCAGAGAATGTATGTACCCTGCCTAACATCTCAGGCTTAGCAGGTGACAGTCACGTTTGAACCCAGGCTAACTGGCTACAAAGCTCTTACCCATCGCTTTGCACAGGTCTTCATCACCTCCTGGGTTTGAAAATAGCCTCTTAAGTGGTCTCCCTATTTCCAGTTCAATCCACTCTCCACATTTCTTCTAGAGTATTCTTTGTAAAACACATATCCAATGACGTCAGTTCCTGCTTTAAGGCCTCCGTTGATTCTCCATTCCTTCCATGCCTTGACATAGCATATAAGGTCGCATCTGTGACTTGGCCCTAAGCATGCTCCAGACATAATACAATATTTTTCATTCTTTGACTATAAGTATATTATTCCCTTCATCTGAGGAAATATTAGGGCATGTAACTGAAGGAGTTCCTGGGAGTCAGACAAAGAGAAGCGTTGAGAGTGGGTCTTGCACACACGTGAACGAGCACGTAATGGCACAATGGGAATGCCAGGACTCTGAGTCCAGGCACTGGTAACACCACGTGGAACTTGAGTTTCAAACTTACAAAGAAATGTATGAGGTGCCAAAAGAATCTGTGCTTCATTCTATAAACTAAAGCAGGTATTCTGTAAAACCAGAAGAGAAGCACCTTAGGGAAGAACAAAAAACAGGAAAGGAAATGAAGCAAGGTAAAGAATTATACTGCACAGAGCACACCTGTAAAATTAGACCTCCTAAATTGATCTCAAGAAATTCAATATAAACTTGGTTTCTAACTGTAAGGTCCCTGAGGGCAGGGACCATGATTTGGTTGACTTTGTATCCTCAGTATACAGCAAAGCCATAGAATACGCTCAAAGCTCAAAAAACGTGGAATGAGTTAATGAATGAATGAATAAATGAACCTATGGGTCTGAGGAGTCTTTCTTAGCAGGTGGTCTCCAGTGCAGAGGATGGATTCTGGCAAATAACTAGGAAAGCTGCCTAAAAGTAGAATGATGAGGGGCAGCTCAGAGCAGCAGCCCTCACCTCACCAGGAGTAGGTACCTAGTTACCAGGCTAGGGAAGATCAGCTCCAAGTATAGACAATGCTTCCCTACATGTGGCAAAATAACGTCCTGCCCCAATTCTCATGTAAAGAAAAGGATTCTATATATGACGAACTGTGTTCTTGCAAGAATAACAAAAGCAGACTCTAAAGCAATGATGTTCTTATTTATAGCACTTTCATTTTTTTCAAAGCAACTTCCTTTTCCCCACTAGTTGTAAGCTATTCCTGCCAGCATCTTTGAGAAGTAGATCTATAAGCACAGCCCCACTTTAGAGAAACAAAGATTGCTGCTAAAGGTCATGGACAATTATCATCATTAGAGCTAGGCATCTTTAGAAATTTTGCACAAAGCTCACCCTTCCCTTATCTCTTTAAGTCTTCAAAGCAGGATGTGACCAAAGAATTGCCCACTCCCCAGCATGCCTTGACATTCAGACTCCTAAGGTTTTTCTGCATTCAGTGTAACAATACAGGCTGAGTATCCCCAATCTGAAATGCTTGGGACCAGAAGTGTTTTGGCTCTCAGATTTTTTTCAGATTTTGGAATATTTGTATATACATGATGAGGTATCTTGGGGATAGGACCCAAGTCTAAAGACAAAATCCATTTATGTTTCCTATACACCTTATATACATAGTCTGAGGGTAATTTTATACACTATTCTTAATAATTTTTTACATGAAACGAAGTTTGTATACAGTGAACCATCAGAAGGCAAAGGTGTCAGGCATGGACTTTTCCACTTTTGGTGTCATGTCAACACTCAAAAAGTGTTGGATTTTGGAGCATTTTGGGATTTTGAATTTTCAGATTAGGGATACTCAACCTGTACAAATCTTCTTTTGTCTGCCTTCAAGTTAGGTCTTTTTTAAGAAATTCATCTTTTGTTTTAAAATTTTTAATATGTTGTTCCCATTTCCTAAGACATTTTTTAGGAACAACTAATAGGCAGGTTTTTCTAAGGGTAAGTGATGATTAGAGGTGTGTCTAAACATCTCCTCTAGGTTTGGTCTCTATCTCAGACAAGAAAAGAAAGCTTGTGAGTTAATAACATTGTCAGGGTGGGAGCAAAATCCTTTGGGAAATGTTGACCTACAGGCTAAAAGTTTAAAGACAAAGAAAATGCATATTGATCTTTTTTTTCTTCCAGAAATAAGAACCATTATTCTTCTTCATAAACTTCAGTTAAAAAATAAAATAAAAGGGCTTTCCCAAGAATAGAAGACATTGCCTTGGTATCTGCCTATTTTCTAAGACTTATTCTGCAGCTTTCCCATTGATTCTGTGAGTCAAGCAACTGCTTTCCAATAAATTCCTTTCTTGCTTAAATTGGTCAGAATTAGTTTCTCTTGTTTGCTACCATGGTGCCTGATTGCTTGGTCCACTTTAGGTTAGGGTGACCATATGTACCATTTTCAGATTCTTAAAAAACATGATAGCATTTTTGCATGTTTCTCCCCAAGAGTCCCAAAAGGCAGCAATATGTTCCCCTTTCCCATAGGGTTATAGTCAGTGCCAGTGCTGCCCCTAGTCTGGTGGGCTTTCCTCATGGCCTAGTTATTATTTGCTGCTGATAACTCTGGTGCTTGTGCACACAAAGCTTGCCATTCATTAGGCATATTTTCTATGTGTCCAGCTTTGCCATGCTTTCCCATTCTCTGTCACCACTGTGTAGATAAAAGTCAAAGGCATATATTCTTTCTGTCTGATTTGCCTCATCTTCCACAGATCTGAAATGAGTTTATGGGTGATGTCCAGCTGGCTTACATGCTGTTCCAATGGGATCAAAGTAGTGCTAAAAGAGGTCAGTCTTTACTCTGCAATGTAGAGGTACTTGGAACTGTCTTGGTTCATTCAGGTGGGTCAGATATCTGGGATGCACCAACCATTTTGGACAGAAAAAAACTTCTCGAAGAAAGCTCTTATCAATCTTTACCAACTTCTTATCTGTATTTCCTGTCTAGATCTCTTTCCTAAGCTCCATACTCAAATATACAACTTCAGTCTTCATCTGGATGTTATGCAAGCACCTCAAACTCTTCCCTCTGTAGTTGGAGACTCTAACCATCTCCTTTCTCCTTTTAGTAACAGAATTTCTCAGGTTAGAATGTGGCCAGCTAAGCCAGCCAAGTACCGCATGTCCTAGCCTCTCTTGCATTTAAGCGCGGCCATGTGGCTAGGTTCAGGACAAAGGTGTGTGAGGAGAAGTGATGTATGTATCTTTCGAGTCACCTCTCTAGAGGTGAGCTGCCTGCCCTGGAACTGTGCTTTCCTTGCTCCTCCTGGCTGAGAAATGGCTGTGACTGGAGTAGTCTTGGGAGCCATGTGTTGGAAATGGCAGACTCAACCCCACAGATCAGGACTATTACGGGAGAGAGAAATAAACTATTCTGTGTGTCACAATATTTTAGGGTCTCTTAGTTATAACAGCTTATGCTATACTTTAATATAATGGAAGGAAGGAAGAGAAGGAGGGAGGGTGGGAGCCAGCTTCATCTCCTTCCCTTAACATGTTTCTCCGCTCATACTAGTTCACGCACATCAATGGCATCCCCGGCAATCCCAAGGCTGAAATCTGGAGGCACTTTGACATTCCTTCTCATTCAGCCTTCACACCCAACCAAGCGAGTCCTACCTCTTCCATCTCTGGTCACTCTGTCCACTTCTCTCATACTCACCGCACCACGTGAGTTCAAGATCTCAGCATGTCTTGCCTCACTTTCTGCAAGTGTCTCCTAGTTGATTTCTGCTGCAAGTCTGGCCCATGTCTAAGCCGCTCTCCACACTGAGGCCGAAATGATATTTCTAAAATGTACATCTGATTTCCTTGCTCTGACTCTTAAAAGACTGCCTCTAGCCTTCAGAAGCACAAAGACTCCTTTCAGACAAGGCGATTTCCTTCCATTCCTCCTATAGGATGAAATGATCCTACCATACTAAAGTATTTGTAGTTTTCAGAAAACATCATATCCTCCCTTGATTCTTGGCCTTTGCACATGCTGTTCTCTCTGCAAATTTCTCTTCCTTCATCCCACTCTTCTCCTACCAACTCCTACTCATCTTTTAGGACTTGCTCAGTTATTACTGCCTCTGGAAGCTTCTTCCTGCTCTTACTGAAGTCACAGTACCAGAGAGAATCACATCACATTGCTTGAGAATTTCCTATTTAGTCATCTGTCTCTTCCATTAATAACAAGCTCCCTTCTGCAGACTTCTAAAGACTCAGCTACATAGTAGGTATTCAACGCATTTGTTGAATAATTTAATCCAGTTGATAGACTGCATTATTTATTCCTAATTATTTGTTTTCTCTCCCACCCTTGCATTGGTTCCTGTAGGCAGCAATATATATACTTACGATCCCACAGACTATAGGCTTGGCCACATGACTTGCTTTGTCAATGGACTGTGAGCAGATGTGCCATAAGCCATGCCCAAGCAGAAGCTTTAAAGGCACTTGTGTGGTTTGGCTCTGCACCCTCCTCCTTTGAGCATTTGCCCTCCATGGTGAGAACGACATGTCCAGATAGTGGCTAATCCTTCGTTCTGGGTCTCAGAGTAAGAAGACAACTGGAAATGAGCCAAATCCACCACGCCTAGCCAATCTACAGCTACCTGCAGCTGACTGCAGCTCGTATGTAACACGAGAGCAAGAATTAAACATATGTTTTTGCAAGCTATTGAGATTTTGAGGTTGCTTGTTGTTGAATCAAAATGCTGACTAATATACCTAATTTGGGTTCATAATAATATCAAGGGCCTACTATGTGCTAAACATTGCACAAGGAGTTTTACATAATTTTATTGTAATTATCACAACAACCCTACAAGCTGAGTTAGCTTTCTATTTTAAAGCCAAAGAAAATAAGGTAAAATATTAAGCTAGCATTCAAGTCCAGGTCAGTTTGAGCCTAACCTTCCCTCCACCCACTGCCTCTGAGCCTGCCTCCCGACAAGCTAAGGGCACGGACAGTAATGATACAGGATCTCAGATGAATGTGCGGGTCCTGCTCCTAATTCGGAGCACCACTTCCTATAGGGTTCCAGATGCAGAAGGAGAACAGAGGAAGCAGCATTTTCTTCTGAGTTCTTCCTTGTTTCTTGGCCCATAAAGAACTCTAGTCATCTAAAACGGCTTCTTTCATTTTCAGAGAGCCAAGAACTATGTTGAACACCAAGACTTGAAACATGCATATGCCACATCTACATCCTGTGTGGCTCCTGGGAGCACAGCTTCCGCCCCAGTCCCAGATGGGCTCTGATGTGCCAGCGCATCTGCTCTGTCACTGGGGCACATCCTCTGCCCTCATGTGCCTTGCTGGAGTACTTCTCATTCACTCCTTTCTCATATATCTTGGGATTTCATTAGGGAAAACTAACTGCCATTCTTTCTCACTTGTTCTGCAATATTCCCTGAGTTCCATGACCTCTGAGCCTCAATATCCAAGGTCCCATAACAGACACCATGTGTGTCCACGTAAATCAGCTCTAGTTTGACCCATCTTACCAGAAAAGAATGTTTCCCCTGCATTCAAGCGCTTGAAATAACCAAGTCATATTAAGGCAGTAACACTATTTCTTATTCTTTTAATCAATAAGATACCATGGACTTGGATAAGTCACTTATTTCCTCTGAGCCTTGGTCCTGTTAATTCTAGATGGGTAATTCCAGCCTTACTTACTTAGAAGGATCAAATGGAACAATGTACATGAAAGTCATTTAACACACAGAAAAGCATTATAGCATGTAAATAAGCAACAACAACAGCAACCACCACATCATACTCCTAATTGGGAAAAAGGAGGTATAAGTTAAAACAGTTGGAAGGAGTGAAGAGGTGAGTGAGTCCTGGAACAAAAATTTGAGACTGGAAGGGACATTCTAGGTCTCTGTTGGCTGGAATAGGATTCATCCTATTTGATCCAAAGTACTTGTCTCACTTTACCAATCCTCAATATGACCACATTTAACCATATTTAATTGTTTAGAGGGGACCCTATCCTGTCCACCAAGCCCTGAATGCCACTCCATCTGCTCTTCTGAAAATTCTAACAAGTACTCTTCCTTTCCAGCTGGTGTTTTTTGTTCCAATCATTAATAGCCTGGGAAAGGCTGAAAAAAAAAAACCTGAGTCTCCCGGATGGCTCTTCCTGGGTGAACTACAGAAGGAAGAATGGGCCTGTCACTCTTTAGTTTTGATTTCCAACTCAGCAGAATTAAATGGAGGAAAGTTCAGAACCCAAGAATCTTAGAGCTGAAAGTAACCTTAGAAATCACCTTGTTCAACAGATTATAAGACCAAGATCCGAACCTGCCCATGGCTATACAGTTATTAATGAAAGAGCTGAGACTAGAACCCAACCCTCAACTCCCAGGTCAGGGTTCTTTCCCCTAACCGTGTCCTGGTACTAACATTACTTGCACTAAGATAACTAGCTAGTACTAGCATACTGTTTGCACTAAGCCCACTATTACTAATACTCAAGTCTATATAAACTAGCCACTCATCAAACTCATATGTCTAAAATGTAAAGAGTCCTGAGGACACTGAAACAACCTCCCTTTCCTAGTCTAGAGAGAAGCGTCCGGCTGGGGGATGGTGCAGAGGGGGGAGGGCTGTGACAAAGGTTTGAAAGACGGTGCTCTGGTATGAACAAGGTCATTTCCATGCAGGAACGGAGTAGAACGGAGAAGGGAGAGAAATTGGAAGGACAGGATAGGAAAGAAGATAACAGGAGTTGAGGGGTCAGCAGACTCTCAAAGTGACTCTTCCTTTTCCAGGGCTAATAACACTTTAACTCTCCACACCTGAACCTATCCTCACACAGTCACACACTACATGTCTTCCTGAACACAAACCGGACCAGGTAACAACCATTCCCTGCTCCCTCCCTTCCCACCGCAGGTTAGGTTAGGAGTCCCTCCGAGGCACCCCGCAATAAATAAATGGATGAAACCAAAAGGGTACCAAAAGAAATGCTAACAAAGCAAGCAACCTTCATCACATTGATACCCAAAAGAGTCTGCAGGAAAACACATTGCTTGCTCTAGGAGTGTGTTCCCAGAGTGTAGACACAGCTCCAGCGTTTCTCACAGCCTCTGCTGGCTGCCAGGAAAGGATAAAACGCCATCTATATTCAGGAACAAAGACAGAGTGAACCCTCCTTCAAGTCTTATTGCTAGATGGCACCTGTTGCTAAAATAGCAGCTGGTAAGCATTTTGTTTTGTTCAAAACAACAACAACAACAATAACAAAACCAATATATTACAGGAAGCAGCAGCACAATGACAATAAGAAATCATAGCAAAAAGAAATACAGAATTTTAGCAACGAAAGACAAGGAAGGAGCTGCAGAGCCTGAGGAAAAAAAAAACTGAAGTGTTGATTAGAAATTGCTCAGTCTGCATTAATAAAGAGAAACAAGTGGGGCAGGGGAGGAGAGAAAGAGAGAGAGATGGGGGGAGAGAAAAAAGGAGGGAGAGAGAGAATGAACGTGGTTTTTTTCCTGGCTCTCCTCACATTTTTAATCTGTCCTTTCCTGTCTCCCTCCCTTTCTACCACCCCCTCAAGAGAGAATTCATTGATTGGGCTGGACCAAAATTTCTCACCTTTTCTCACATGGTTTCTCAGTGAAGAATGAGTCTGAATCCATATCCTCCTCAGCTGCTCCTGTCTCCTCCCTCCCCTCCCCGGCCGCCATTGTTAGCTCCTCTACTTTGCTGGGGCTGAGAGGCAGCTTGTCCCTCTGCACCTTTGACAGCAGTGACGGGGTGCGGAGTGGGGGGTGGGGGGTGAGCAGAAGCTGGGAGGCGAGGATGCCAGTGGGCGATCAATGGGATCTCAGCAGTCAGCCTCACTTGTGGAGCAAAGAAGCTCCAGCCATCTGACAGCTGAGATGGCCCTGATAACTAACCTGTTGCCTGCTTCCAGGGAGAAGTGGCCTCTCCAGCTGCAGATGGCAGAAGGCACAAAGCATCACCTCCCTCAGTACAAAGATAAGAAAAAAGCCCTCCAACAAAAAACCCAGAGAGGCAATCTAGGAGAGTGCAAATAGGACTGGCCCAGGGTTTGGGAGAACTGGGACCTAGTCCCTGTTATATCAGGAATGTGCTGTGTGCATACTGCTCTCTGGGTCTCCATTTCTATAAACTGAGAGGGCTGAACTAGACTTCCTTCCCCGCCCCCCCCAGTGATATGATTCCATTTCATAAAGCTGTTAGCCATCTAGACAGGACTATATGTTCCCCTTCTTCTCCCATTCCCTGCAAATCCCCAGAGTCTCTTGGGCAGACCTCGGGGTGTCTGGAAGAGCACCTCTGACTCAGGGACCCCTCCCCAGATGCCTGGCTGACTTCAGGAAGGAGGTGGTACAAGATCATTCAAGGCCTAACTTTCCCCTTGAATATGATAACTAAGAAGTAGAGGGAAATTAAGGATGTTAAGAATCAGTGAGGGTGGAAGTGGAAGACACTGGGAGGCCAGGGGGGGAGGGAGGCATGGATCAGCCAAACCCTGAAATTAGAGATGATTCATATTTGAATAATGTGGGAGGGATGAACTCAAAGCAGCCAAAAGAAGAGGCTAACTCTGTTGAGGGTGCTCCTCCTAAACCCAGCAGGGAGGCAAGAGCAATGTTAGGGACCTTTCATAGGAAAAGAATAGGAAAAAAATTTAGGCAATCAATAATCTTATTCTGAAGCTAAGGGAAAAGGGGATTTGCTTTTCTTCCTTCTTTAATGTACTTTACCCTCTTTCAATGACTTGCCTTGGATATTTTAAGCTTGTTCCCCTTTTCCTAGTGACTTGATTTTGTTCCAGATCTTCAGGTTGGTGCTCCAGAGGGAACAAAACTTCTTCCTTTGTGGTGCTATTTTTCCTTTTCTGTCCTGCCTTTCACCCCATCCTGTCTTCACCTTTCTGACCCCATGTTCTGTTTCTTCCATCACTCTGTCTCCACCTTGCTTTGAATGGTTGCCTCTGACCCAGTTCAAGCTACCAAAACGGTCCTCACCCCCATCCCACCCCCCTCAGCAGGCCTGCTTTAAGAATCTCTCAGGACTGGCCGCCCCCAAGGGCCACCTGTCCCTTAACCAAGCAGAATCACCACGTGGGGAAACATGTTAAGAACAAGAGCCTTTCCCGGCCCAGGAGAATGGGGAGAAAGTTCACAAAAAGGGAAGGGAGGACACACAGGACACAGCTAAACCAGTGACTCTGGTGCTGGGGAAAAGCCCAATGCCTCTAAATCTCTCTGCAAATTATCTTTGTGTGTGTGTGTGTCTGTGTGTGTTATGGGGAGGGGGGTGGTGGTGCACCAGTTAGGTTCTTCTCCTTTCCAACATCATTTGCGACCACTCCTCAAATGGTAACAAGTGAGAGACAGCCAGACACTAAACTCCAGGATCAATCAAGCCTCCATCCCTCCCCCTCCAATGTCCTTGGGTCTCCCTCCTTCTCTAGGGGAGGAATTAAAGAGACAGTCCATCCCCCACCTCCAGAAAACCAGTTCACTTAATTAATCTTCTTCCTCCAAGCTTCCTTTTTTCCAGTCAGGCTTTTCCCAGGACTCACAGGATTACAAACTCGAGATAAGACCAAGGAAGAACCGTTGTATGCAGGGGGAAATGCACATTGGAAAGAACCACCCCATAGCGCCAATGAGTCAAACACCTGCATCAAGATCCGTCTCACTTGTAATAGGGCTTCTCCCCCGCCTCCCCCATCATTTTAACACACACACACACACACACACACACACACACACACACACTGCCCCCATCCCCCACTTACCACCAGCGCGCTAAGCAGCTTTAAACACAGTCAATAAGGAAGAAAATGGGGAAGGGGGGTGAGAACGGTACCACTACAGGAATATATAAAGTTATTCGCCTCTGTAGAAAATGACTCTTACCCGTTAGCCAGAAGACAGCAATCCACCTCACCACGACCCTGTCCATTTTCCCCAACTTCCCATCCAGATGAGGAGCGGGCAAAGTGGGAAACGGCTGGAATGCAAGGATCTATAGCAGCCCGTGGCAGCAGGCGGCGGCGGAGCACCGAGCTTCCCGGGGTGCCGCCGGCCGCGCCGGCCGCGCAGGCGGGGCCGGGGGCTGGACCGCGCCGCCTGCCTAACGCGCGCTGCCGCGGGCTCCGCGATCCGCGCGGCGCTCGCCGGCGCATTCCCTGCCGCCTCGGCGCACCCGCACGCCCAGGCAGCGCGGCGCGGGGCGAGCGCCTCCCCGCCGCAGAGCCCGCCGCGCGGGGGAGCTCGGCCGCCGCGCCGCCTCCCGCGCCTCCGCCCGCCGCCCGGCTGCCAAAGTTTCTCGGTCACGTGCCGGCCCCTTGCAACCCCGAGGTCCGCGCAGAGTAACAAAGTACACAAGGGTAGCCGGGGCCGCGGGGCGGCGAGCAGGCAGAGGCGCGGGGGAGGCAGCCCCGCGGGCCACGCCGAGCCGGGAGCGACCATCGCGGCTTCTTCCAGGGAAGCCGGTGATCGGAAACCCGAGCAAGAACGTGGGTTAGGGACTGGAGGAGGGGGAGTCTGTGTATGCATGTGGCAACAGCCAACCTGAACTGGGAGAGAGGGACAGAGCTAAAAGGTGGGGGACCTGTTCGGACCTGGCATAACTTGTTATGGGACTTAGACTAGCAAGTCGTCTGGGCAAGAGTGCTTGCTTTTGCTGTGCCCCCGCTCCTCCGTCTGGTTCCCTTTTTGACAGTGCTAGCAACCAGGAGGCTCAGCAGAATTGGAAAAGGTAGGCGGGAATCCCGCGTCATAACTTTTTCCTGTTGAAACATTATGAGGTAGAATAAGGGCATACATCCCTTTGACAGAAAATATGTAAAACCAGAATGGAATAAACAATTATAAAGGCTTAAATTTGTCCAATGCTTTATAGTTTGCAGGACACAGTTACATGGATTATTTCTATTTTTTTTAGACGGATTAGTCTTGGGTCTGTAGGAAAGGAGTCAAAATGCATATGGTAAGAGAGGACTGAGAAATGTGTGCTTTGCTTAACAAATATACACTAAGCATCTACTAGGTGCTAAGAACCAAGCCAAAAGATGAATGACAGACTTCCTGCCCTTAAGGAGCCTCATCTTGGGTACAGGAGAGTGGGGGCGGGGAGGTCAGACCATTAAAGGTATGATACATACTCATAGTAAAACGGGGCAAAGGTCGTAATGGAGATATAGAGAAAGGGCCTTGGGAACAGAGAGGAAGGAGCAAATTAGTCTTGGATGGGAGGAGGGGGGCAGCACAGCAAAGAAGAGGTAACATCTGAGTTGGCATTTGCAGAATGGGAAAGAGTTGGGCTGTCCAAGGATTGGTGGTGGAAAGGGGCCAGGCAGGGAGCATTCTGGGCAGAAGAAAGAACCAGCAGAAAGGTCTAAACTAGCCGTTGAAAACAGAGTGGTGCTAGGCTGGAGGGGAGTTCCTGAAGCAGAAAGTCTCCTTAGTTAAGAATGAATGTACACATAGAAAGGAATGATATGTGAACACGTGAGAAACGGTGAGAGTAGACCCTGGACAGCGGTCTTTTATGGCTGCCTGACATCTGAATTCCATTCTTAGTTTTGAGGAATTCCAACTACAGAGGCCAGAAAGTCTAGAGCTACCTTGCTGACCATCACAGCTGGAATGCAGGCCTGGGCCCCAGGCACGGCCAGGCTGACCTTTCATTCATAGCTTTTTTTTTTTTTTTTTGAGACAAGAGTCTCACTGTGTTGCCCCGGCTAGAGTGCCGTGGCATCAGCCTAGCTCACAGCAACCTCAAACTCCTGGGCTCAAGCAATCCTTCTGCCTCAGCCTCTCGAGTAGCTGGGACTACAGGCATGCGCCACCATGTCCGGCTAATTTTTTCTATATATTTTTAGTTGTCCAATTAATTTCTTTCTAATTTTAGTAGAGACGGGGTCTCACTCTTGCTCAGGTTGGTTTCGAACTCCTGAGCTCAAACAATCCACCCGCCTCAGCCTCCCAGAGAGCTAGGATTACAGGTGTGAGCCACTGCGCCCGGCCTCATTCAGAGCTTTTTAAATCTGGAGCAAGTCATACAAGAAGCTGAGACAGTGGAGAATCGGTTTTGCCATTCTAGCTCATCTTCTGCACCTGGCTCTTCAGCTTTCCTGGCAGTTCTTTGAGCCACCCGACATCCTTTCACCAACTTCCTCTTCGCTTATTTTGGCCAGGATGATTTCTGATGCTTGCAATTAACAACCCTGACGAATACACTGTGAGAGAAATGTGAGGACTATTTCTTTTCATTTACAAAAATAAAAATAAAGGAGGTACCTAATATCTGTGAGTTTCCCATTATGTTCTAGGCACAGTTCTAGATGTTTTTACAAGTTTTCTCATTTAATTCTAATGAAGAAACTTACATCCAGAGAATTTAATTAACTTCTCTAAGATCAGGTAATCAGTGGTGGAGCTAGGATTTCTGACTCTAAAGCATATGCCTTTGCACCATAAAAGGGACATCTACACCAGAGGGCTGAGATATGATATATTTGTATCATGCTTTGCCATTTACTGCATGTATATGTGTGTGTGCATACACGCCTTATGCAAAAGAATTCGAAGTGTTTAGTATCTAAGTGCACATAACAATGACATTTTGTGCAAAATTTGGATATAAAAGCAAGTTTATACATGTGAAAACTGGGAGATGGACTGAGTGAACAGAGTCAGGATGTGCACATGAAATGGAAAGTGAATACCCACAGAAGTGAACTTGGAATGCATGCTCGGCGTATGAGCCTATGTGTACTTCCACAAGGAATCAGGAGACTTGCAGAAGAGCACGTGCCAGAGAAAATCATAGAATACAGGTGCCTGGCCCACCATCCCAGGAATTCGTTTTCTGTGTAGCAACCTGCATGTCTACTTTATAGCTAGAGAGGTATATTTGTCTATCCTGAATCTTCCTCAGTGGGTCAGTCCCCAAGCCAAGCCTAAGGGGATGCTAAACTGGGGTAAATCACAGTATGTATTCCTCCCAAATGTACATGTTATTACCAAGGTGATGGGGGCTTAATATAAACTTGAAGTTATACTTAATGATTCAAAACATATAGCCTAAAAGAAGAACGTGGAAGGAACAATGGTGGGTGGGTATGACACCCAGAATCCTGGTGTTCCTCCAAGAGTGGTTTTTGAACCTCCAGCATCAGAATCACATTATAGTGTTTGCTTAAAACACAGATTCCCAGGCTCTGCTAAAAATGATGAGATCAGACACTCCAGGTGGGGCCTGGAAATGTGCATTTTAACCACCTTCCCCAAGTGCTTCCAGTACACATTAATGTTTAAGAAGCAATACCTAACACATCTTTTTGTTCTCCTGGGAAGCTGCTGAGTTGATGTTTTTGAATGAGCTTCAGCTCCGGTTAAGCTCCAGCTGTCCATTTATCCTGGCCAAATAGGACAGGACCCCAACTAGAGATTGATGCATCACAGCCAACAGGGGGTGTGGATCCCCAACACTTCAAACTTTGTCCTGCAACCAGAGACAAACATGTCAGAACAAGGACCTGTGTGGGCCCAGAGCAGGATTCCCAGGAGGCCGCAGCTGGGGTTGTATGTGGTAGGGGGTTGGAGGGGGCTGGACTAGCAGGCTGCGTTATCAAAGCTGCACAATTTAGAACAGAATTAGGACACACAGCAAAGAAGAGTGAACCAACACAAGGAGGCATGCTGGTAGCTGGTAGCAACCACATGGTTATAAATATAATGCAGCTGAATCCTCTTTAAAACATGATTTCATTGCAGACACACAGGCATGCATGCACACGAATCCTGCTTAATGTGGGTCTTTTAACACACAGATAAAATCGTATTTCTACTTCTCTCTGATCTTGCGTTCCAGGAGGAATATATGAGGTGTGACTTTAAAACAGATACCATGGTTCTTATCTAAGGTTGGTTCATCTTTCCTTCCCCTGTGCTACCTTTTAGGTTTGTTATCTTTCCGATCCTCCATACCTGCAAAACCACCCTCAATGAATTATAAGTTTAAAAAAAAAATCTAAATTAAATAAACCAAGGCACTAAAAAAACTGAAGACTCTAGGCATCCCGTACTGAAAATTGGAAATATTTTCAATCTGGAAGGCCTTTCATATTGAGGAATAAATTGTTTCATTAAGAAAATGCTTTAAAGAAAGGAAATGCAAATATACACAGTGCGTGATGCCAAAAAACAAAAAGAAGAAAAAGAAAAAAAATCTGAACTGCCAAGAACACTGATAAGTATATAATAAGTAAAAGATTGGGAGAATGTGCTTAAAATTCCATATACTTGCAGCAGATTTAACCCAAGAGCTTGCAGTCTCAGACTTTACATCCAACTGTGGTGGTGCTGATTGTTGAATTAGGTGATGCCTTCTGTGCCCTATCTTGAGGCTAGACCCCACTCAATACTGGGGCAGTCTCTGCCTGAATTAGCTGTCTAATGCTTTCCCTAAAAAGGTCCACGCAAAGATTATGTGCAGGAAAAAAGAGAAAATAAAAGTATATAGAGAGCATAGTCTCAAATATGGAAAAATGCACTTAAAAGGGACAAAGAAAACAACAACAAATGAGTAACAATGGATATTTCTGGATTGGACTGTCATTCATTTATATTTTCTTCTTTATAATTTTCTATATACTTTAATATTTCTACACTGTAGAAAAAGATGCTACATAAAGATACGCCCATGCCAAAATTTACTCAGTCTCTGGGACACCCCTGGAGAAAGGAGTGAGGCAGGAAGAAGGAGTGACAGGTGTTTTGTCAGACCTGTGTCTTTATCCAGACACAAAGCTCCCAAATGTACACCTGTTCTCATTATATCTTAATCATGAGCAGTTAATCAAGTTAATTATGAGCAGTTGAGGCCCTGGGAGCCCTTACTGACTTACAGTTCAACCCGTAAGTTCTTTCTAAGTTAGAAAGCCAAAGATGAAGTAAAGCTGCTGCTTCTTTAGGAGCCCTGTCTCTGAGTTTTGCTTTTGTTTCTGTTTTTGTTTCAGTGTTAGCATCCTTTGGAGACCAGAACAGCATTGGCAGCCCCCAACATGAACAGCAGAGCAATTCTGATTCCACTGGTCAAGTAAGTTCCTACAGCCCAAAGGTAATAGGAAAAAAAGGGGGCCCGGCTGCCTGTATTTTATAAGATCACGCTGCGAAGGCACTAGGTCTTGGTAATTAAGCCAGAAAATTGTTTCTCAGAGTCCTAAGCATTCTCCTAGAGGCCTCCTTCCCTGGCACAGCTCAAAGATGGAACCTGAGGGAGGGAAGTGAGCCAGAAAAAGTATGTCATCCAATGACCTCACCCCCAGAAAATGGGCAAGGAAGGAAGCTGGAACGAAAAGGCCAGAACACTGAACATCATGAAAAGAAGCGGCTCAAACAAGAGAAGAAGCACATGGGCTCTCAAGGCCAGTGTTAGCAGCAGCCTTGACTTTGGATTGAAGTCATGAGGTGAGGATCTCTCACGGAAGTGTTAATTCTGTACTCCTTCCCTAATTCTGAGTGGGTGCCTTACACATACATAGAGATGATCATTATGTATTTGCCTAATTAATTACAAACTGCTCCAGTATATTCACCTTCCCTTTTCCTCATCTTCTTTTCTCTTTCCTGAATTCATTCATTTATTCAACACACATTTATTGAGTGCCTACTATATTCTAGACACTACACTATCTAGAACTTCAAGATGAATGGGAATCCAAAGATGAATGTGTCACAGCCCTTCTGTTAAGGAGTTTACATTTGGTTATAGCCATGTGTGTGGACAGGGAGGAAGGGAGGCACACATGGGGTCTTTAAGTATGATAGTGTGACAGGGCTTATGTTAGGACATACACCAAATATGGTGGGGGAATAAAGAGAGGGGCCAATTATTTACCAGCAGTGCCTGTCAGAGATGTCTTTATGAACAGGTAACCCCTGAGCTAAGTCTTAAACATCATCTGGACAGAATTTCTAAGGGCAGAAAGGGAGCTAGAGGTAGTACAGATGTACAAGCAACAGGCAGAGGTCAGAGTGGGATCTGCTACTCAGAGTACAGGTTTACAAAGGGCAGAGTCAGCAATAAGGCCGGAAAGATAAGCCAAAGTCAGAACAAGGGAAACCAGGCTACCAGATCTGGACTTAATTTCACAGGTAATGTACCACCCACGAAAATTTCTAAGCAGAAGAATAAGATCAGACCTGTGTTTCAGCAAAGTTATTCTGGTGGGTTCAGGATGAACTGATGAAAAGAGCTCACTGCAAAAGTCCAAGAAGGAACAAACACCCAAGAAGGGGTGGCGTGAACAGGAAGCAAACGTCAATTGAGAGAGACATTCCATGGAGTTACAGGAGGTAGAATTCACACCACCTGACAAGAGGCTGCATGTATGCAGACTGAGCAAGCAGGAGAAATCAACCAGACTGCAGATTGAGTTACTCCAGAATGTGATAGTGCATTCAGTTAGTGTCTAGATGGTGCTTGGAAATTCCTCCTTTTACTTTGGCAAAGCATCAGGTAATAAACATCCTTGAGCATCTCTGATGAACAGAGTGAAATGAGTGGCAGAGAAGTAGGAATCTCACAGAGCTCAGGGGCACTGACAGGCTGTGTGGCATGGGGAATTCACTTCACCACTCTAACTGTCAATGTCCTGTTCCACAAAATGGGGATAATCATGGAATCTATGTCATAGGGTTGGTGTGAGAGGGAGATGAGAAAACCTTTGTGGAATGTTTAGCAGAGAGTCCAACACAGTAGCTTCAATGATTGTTACCTATTATTACCTTTATTATTATTATTAGCACAGGATGGAGGATGTACACAGAACAATGTCAAGGCCTTGACTTAAACTGGCATCAGGAAAAAACTCAGCCATGTTTTCCAAGAACATGCTATGGTGTTCTTGGGTGGTTTGTATAACACTTACTCAGCTGAAAATCACACCTCATACTTCATATTCCAAAAAGAAAAGTAGAAGTTATCCAAATCTTCATTGGCTTTCCCCCATTTAGACTAAAATCTAAAGTCCTTATGGTGGCCCTGTAAGTCCTATATGATTTGGCCCTAGCTCCCTCTCTAACATGTTCTCTACTTTCCCCTTCACTCATTTCACTCCAGCACAAGTCTTGCTTTGCTCTTCCTCAAACATACCTGATGTGCTCCCACCTCAGAGCCTCTGCACTTGCTATTCCCCTGTCTGGAATGCTCTTCCCCCAATATCTTCATGGTTTGCTTCCTTATTTCCTTTTCAGTCTTTGCTGAAATTTCACTTCCTCATATAGCACCTTTTCTGACCACCCTAAAATTGCACCCTCCATCAGTCACTATTCCCTATTCTGCATTATTTTTCTTCCTTGGACATACTCTCCAATAAGATGTTCTGACATCTTATTATATACTTATTTATTTCTTTATTGTCTGTTTTTTTCTCATTACAAGTTTTGTTTTATCCAACCTACTCTTGTGCCTAAGATAGAGCCTGGTACTCAGTAGACTCTTAGTAAGTATTTATTGAATAAATGAACCATTTCCTACTGAAATCTCTTTCCTCTCTTGTTTTTCCTGCTCTTCTGCCTACTTCTTCACATGTTCCCTCTTAGTTGCCTTTGCTGGGTCTTCCTTCTCTAACTTCTAAATGCTAGTTCCTGAAGACTCCATCCTAGATTCTTTTTCTCTCTCTTCACTCTCTCCTCAGATGATCTCATCTAATTCCATGAATTCAAATACCATATTTATGTGGCTTACTTCTAAATTCTATCTCAAGCCCAGAACTCTAGACTTACATGGTCAATTGTCTACTTGACATCTCCACTTGAATATATAGTAGGCATCTCCAAATTAACATGTCAATAATGGAACACCTGATCCCCATCCCTCACACACATACTGCAACCAAAACCTGCCACTGGCTGGATGTGGTAGTTCATGCTTGTAATCCTAGCACTTTGGGAGGCTGAAGCAGGAGGATCACCTGAGGCCAGAAGTTTGAAACCAGCCTGAACAACATAGCAAGATTCTGTCTCTACAAAAAATAGAAAAGTTAGTTGGGCATGGTGCATGCCTGCAGTCCCAGCTAGTTGGAGGTTGAAGTGGGAGGATTGGTTGAGCCCAGGAGTTTGAGTTTGCAGTGAGCTATGATGACACCACTGCACTCTAGCCTGGGCAATAGAGTGAGACCGTTTCAAACAAAACAAAACAAAACAAAAAAACTGCTGCCACCCTTTAGAATTTCTGGATAAAAAAATATATCTGATTGGAAAGTGGGAAAAACTGTTCATATTGGACTTAAGTAAGATTGAAAAAATCAATTCTACCAAAGAAGGAGAGAGGCAGGTCATAGAAATTATAAGGGAGCTTTGGATGCTCCTTGGTATTAGCACTGTCCTCCCCTACCCCCGTCCTCCCTATTTTAGTAAATGCACCACTTATCACTAGGTTACTCAAGCCAAAATCCTGGGATTCCTCCTTTTCTCTCACTTCCATATCCAATCCATTAGCTAGTTCGATTTTTCTAAAATACAATTTGAGACCATCCTTTCTTCTCTGTTTTAGGTCACCATCATCTTTCACACAGACTCCTGTAGGAGTCTCCTAATTGGTTTTGCCATGCCCATTCTTACTGCTTTGAACTCGTGCTCCAGATAAGACAGATCTCGAACTGTTTACCAAATCATGACATGTATTTTTAAAAACCTTAAGTAGATTTTAAGTGTTCTCACCACAAAAAAATAAGTATGTAAGGTAATGCATATGTTAATTAGCTCAATTTAGTTATTCCACAATCTATACAGATTTCAAAACATGTACAAAATAAATATATACAATTTTTATTTGTCAATTAAAAATAAAGAAATATTAAATAAAATTCATAAATGACCACCCATTGTACTTAGAGCAATACTTTAACCCCTTCCAATGGTCATGCCCAAATCCCTGTTGATCACTACAACCTCAGCATGCACCATTCTCCACCTGACTGGACACTCTGCAGCAACACCTAAGAGTCTTCCACCTGTTCTAAAGACATGCCTAGCTCTTTATCATCTGAGGCCTTTACATATATTGTTCCCTCTGTCCAGAATGCTCTTCTTTCAATTTTCCACACAACTAGCTCTGTTCTTTTCCATCCTTTCTCATTTTAAAAGTTACTTGCTCCTCGGAGAGGTTTGCCCAGATCACCTATCTAAAAATTTAGTAGTTAAATCTAAATATTGTTTTAAAATGTTAAAATATGAAATGGAATAACAGGAAATAGATTTGTCCAGTAGCCTGAAACAACTAAAAAACTGGTCAAGTGGGGTGTGGTGGCACGCACTTGTAGTCTCAGCTACTTGGGAGGCTAAGGCAGGAGGATCACTTGAACATGGGCATTTGAGTCTAGCCTGGGCAACATAGCAAGACCCTATCTCTAAAAAACAAAACATAACAAAATTGGTCAAAACATATGAAACAATGTTTTCAGATGCTAGACATCAGGGAGAAAAGATGAGTAATCCCTGAAAGAACAGAAACAAATAAGGTAAACTCTGTGATTGCCCTAGGTAGCTTCCTGGAAGCTATCCAGAATACAGTATCAAGGTGGGTAACCTAGGCAGAGCTCAGTGATCTCTCTGGGGATTAAGAAGATGGAGTTGGGTGCCCAGGTAGGCCACAACAGCTAGAGTTTGCAGGGCAAAGTACCAGAACAAAGGGAGCAGCACAAAGATTAAAAAAAAAAAATAGCTCTAGAGATGTGGTAAGGCTCTCCCTTGAAGCTTCAGCTAAATACTGATCAGTGCATGTGTGGGAGGAAACTGCACAATGCCAAAGAAAGAACAACCTGAAACAATTAAAAGGAACAATCCTTGGAATTCACGTAGGGCTAGAAATAGTTGTGTTCTCATCAGCCAAACTGGAAAAACCTCCAAATTCATGGGATATCAGATAGAGTACTCAGAAGGGTGTTATATTGGTAAAGGAGAAAATTAGACCTAAAGATTGCTCTGATCTCAAATAAAAAGCATAAAAGGAAGCCTAGAAAGAGTAAAAATCAGCCTCAAACTGTTTCCAACTGTGTCCCAGAACAAAGCACAAAAATGTTTATAAGAATACAGAAATACACAGCATTCAATAGGGTAAAATTTACAATAACTAGCATCCAATCAAGTATTACCAAGTATGCAAAGAAGCAGGACAATACAACCATAATAAGAAAAAAAAACCAGTAGAAACAGACCCAGAAATGACACAGATGATAGAATGGACAAGGACAATTAATAGTTAATATAACTATATTATATATCATAATTATATTCCATATTAAAGAACGTAGAGGAGGGCTGGGCACAGTGGCTCATGCCTGTAATCCTAGCACTTTGGGAGGCTGAGGTGGGAAGATTACTTGAGGCCAGGAGTTTGAGGCCAGTCTGAGAAAGAGTGAGACACCATCTCTACAAACTAAAAATAGAAAAATTAGCCTGGCATGTTGGTGCTTACCTATAGTTCCAACTACTTGGCAGGCTGAGGCAGGAGGATCACTTGAGCCCAGGAGTTTGAGGTTGCAGTGAGCTATGATGATGCCATTGCACTCTAGCCAGAGCAAGACCCTGTCTCAAAACAAAAAAAAAAAAAAAAAAAAAGGAAGAAAGTTGAGGAAAAATGGACCATATTAAGTAGAAATGTCAAGTTTTTTTTTTTTTAAGAGCTCAACGTTTAGAGATAAAAATAAATAATATGCTATGGAAAATATACTGGATGGAATTAATAACATATTAGACATTATAAGAAGAAAATATTAGTAATCATGAAGACACAGCAATGAACACTATTCAAAATGAAACAGAGAAAAAAGGGAAGAAACAAATGAACAGAGCAAGAGTGAACTGTGGGCAACTTCAAGCAGTGTAGCAGGGTGGTAAGGAAACTTTTCAGGATGGATATGTTCACTACCTTGGTGGTGATGGTTTCATAGGAGTACACATGTCAAAACTCATCAACTTGTACTCTTTAGATACATTCAGTTTATTGTACTTCAATCATGTCTCAACGTTGTTATAAAAAAATCAAACTGCAACTAAAATCCCAGATGACATCAACATGGAAGACGGAAGTGGGATGGTAGAGGACTGCAGTGGGAGACTGAGAGGGAAGAAGCAATTTCCTAAGCTTCTTGTTTATTTGAGAAGAGTGGAGATGGATATTTATTAACTGTAGAAGTTGTTACAAAAATGAAAGTTTTAAAACAAGTACCTTAAAAATGTATGGGTAAATTTATCAGAAAAATAGAATGTGTAACTTTAAAAACAGTAGAAGATAAAGTAGAGCAAAAAACACTGATCAATCCAACTGAAGTAGAAAAGGGAAAAATAAGAGACCTAAAAAACATAGTAAATAGACATTAAAAAGAACTGAATAAATCTTTTTATTCAAGAAACTAGAAAAAGAAACACAAAACAGACTGAAGTGAGTAGAAAGGAACTTAATAAACTTAAGGCAGAAATACATGAAAAACAACCAGGCATGGTGGCTCATGCTATAAATCCTAGCACTTTGGGAGGCCAAGGAAGGAAGATTGCTTGAGGTTAGGAGTTTAAGGCAAGCCTGAGCAAGAGCAAGACCCCATTTCTACAAAAAATAGAAAAATTAGCTGGGCGTGGTGGCATGTGCCTGCAGTCCCAGCTACTGGGGAGGCTGAGGCAAGAGGATCACTTGAGCCCAGTGAAGCTGCAGTGAACTATAATGATGCCACAACACTCTAGCCCAGGCAACAGAGCAAGACCCTGTCTCAAAAAAAAAAGAAGAAGAAGAAATTTATGAAAAGGCAAAGAAAAACTGCTGTAAAGTTGACCAATTAAACCAAAATTTAGAGCAGACTAGAGAGTGACGTCAGCAAGGGAGCTAACTAAAGACACCTGGTGTTCGTCCTGCCAAGAGAAAGAACCAAGGCAATAAACAAACAGCTAAGATTTGACTGAAGTGTCAAAGGGAGAGCGCTGGAGTTTGGCAGGGGATGTGACACATACCTGCGGTAACTGGAAGTTCAGGAGGGCAGTGTGGAGGCACCCAGCCTCTGCAGCCCTGTCTTCCCCACATGGATCAGATCTGCCCCAAGTCAGGAAGGACATCCTGTTGCAGGGTCAAGGTAAGCAGAAGAGCCCCACCACCCCTCACTGCCACCACAAACACCTACAGTCCTTACTACAGGAGATTCCCACAGACCTTGCAGCCTCTGACCCAGTTTGGAGTGCTTCTGGGAATTCACGCATCTGCACTGCCCCAGATTAGGGGAACAGGGTATGCATTCCCCACCCCACTCACCCACCCACTGTGCACTCCCCACCCCACTGATCTCAAGATGGCAGCACAGCACTATTTTAGGATCAGAGGCAGCTCCTGAGTGTACCCTGCTCTGGAGGCAAGTAGCCACTGCACCTTTCCAGCACTGGGCTCCATCTTAATTCCATCCACCAAGCCCACAGCAGTGGCTGAATGCCACAACCCCAGCAGCACAGAACCAGCTAGGCCCAGAGTTCACTGTGACTCTGGCCCTGCACAGTAGGGAAACCAATTTTCACGACCCTCACTTCCAGTTGGAGGAATAGTCTGGCAGTTCTGCTCAAGGTAAACTCGTCTTTGAGCTGGCCAAACTGCTGCATGCCTTCCCCTGAGCAGGAGAGGTCCTCAAGCCTCTGAGCAGCTGACATACTCCCAGGCCAGCAGAGCATCTACATACCCATGCCCCTGACAGACAGTCCCCTAGGCCAGCCAAGCAGCTGTGCACCCACATCCTAAGCGCAAGAAACAGTCCCACAGGCCGCCCTGGTGGGCAAGTCCCCAGGCTGGCTGAGCAACTATGTGCCTGCATCTCAGGCCTAAGAAACAGCCTGTGAGCCCCTTGCCTACCCCCAGCAGGTATGTCCAAGGCCAGCTGAGCAGCTATGCGCTACCAACGCAAGTCTGAGAAACAGTGCCACGGGCTGCCCCTTGTGGACACACTCCCAGACCAGCTGAGCAACCTTGTGCCTGCATACTATTTGCAGGCTGCTCTTTGTAGGTATGACATCAGGTCAGCCAAGGAACTGTGCGCATATGCTCCCAGCAAGGGTAACAGCCCTGTAGCCCCAACCCCACCCCCAAGGTGGTAGACCCAACATGTGCACGCACGTGTCTCTGACTTGAAAAACAGCCCAGTGAGCCCATTACCAGCAAAGCTAAGCCACCACTGCCACAAACTCTCTCAGTCTAGGCCACTGAGATACTCACAAATGTCAGTAGCATGGATTATAGCTAAAGAAACTACATGAAGAATACACTACTGCATTCACCCAGAACCTAAGCCAATACCCCACCAAAGTGACTCTAGGACACACTCATACAAGTTAAGTCTTTTCCTATGAAACCTACTCCATAAAACTGGAAGAGGCAAGTTTTCCACTGGATGTGTACAAATCAACACAGGGACACATTAAACATGAAAAAACAAGGAAACATGATACCTCCAAAGAAACATAATAATTTTCAAATAACAGATCCCAATTATAAGGAAATATATGAAATCACAAGAAAAGAATTAAAAATAATAATCTTAAGGAAGCTCAGTGAGATATAAGAGAATACAAATAGACAATTCAACAAAATCAGGAAAACAATTTATGATTTCAATAAGAAATTCAACAGAGAGACAAATATCATAAAAAAGAACAACATATAAATCCTACAGCTAAAGAATTCAATGAATGGGCCCGGCGTGGCGGCTCACGCCTGTAATCCTAGCACTCTGGGAGGCCGAGGCGGAAAGATAGCTCAACGTCAGGAGTTCGAGACCAGCCTGAGCAAGAGCGAGACCCTGTCTCTACTAAAAATAAAAAGAAATTATCTGGACAACTAAAAATATATATATAGAAAAAATTAGCCAGGCATGGTGGTGCATGCCTATAGTCCCAGCTACTCAGGAGGCTGAGGCAGTAGGATTGCTTGAGCCCAGGAGTTTGAGGTTGCTGTGAGCTACGCTGACACCATGGCACTCTAGCCAGGGCAACAGAGCCAGACTCTGTCTCAAAAAAAAAAAGTACAACTGAGAACTTCAACAACAGACTACCAAGCAGAAGAAACAATTTTTTGGACTTGAAGACAGGTCATTTGATATAACACAGGCAGACAAAAAGAAACAATAAGAAAAAAAGAGTAAAAAACAACAAAGAAAGCCTATAGGATTTATAGGACACCATTAAGCTAACAAAATATTTGCATTATGGGTATTCCAGAAAGAGAAGAGAAGGCAAAATGTCTAGAAAACATATTTAGTGAAATAATAGTTGAAAACTTTCCAAGTTTTGGGAGAGTGATGAACATCTAGTTCTAAGAGGCTCAAAGAACCCCAAATAGATAATACCCAAATAGGTCCTCTCTGAGGCATATTGTAATAAAATTGGCAAAAGACAAATAAATTTCTAAGACTACAGTTTTGTTTTTTTCTTAAGTTTTGTATATAGTGAATCACATGATATGTATACCTTTACATATACCTTCTTTCATTCAACGAAATTTAAAAATTCATCCATGTTGAATATCAATTCATTCTTTTTCATTCCTGAGTAGTAGTCTATTGTGCAGCTATACCATGATCTGTTTATCAACTCACCTGTCGATGAACATCTGAGTTGTCTAGTTTGGGATTCTTACGAATTGAGAGATGCTATGGAAATTCACCCACAAGGCTTTGGGTGGATATGTATTTTCATCTTCCTAGACGAGTGGAATTGCTGGGTCCTATGATAAACATAAATAACTGTCAAGCAGTTGTCCCACCAGTAATATATGAAAGTTTCAGTTGCTTCACATCCTTGCCAAATTTTATACCAATATACTTGAAAACTTAAATATACAATTTCCAAGGAAAGTATACACTACAAAAATTGAGTGAAGAAAACTAGGAAAACTGAAAAGACTAACAGCCATACTAGATATTGAAATTGTAGTTAAAGGTCAACCGTCCCCCCCCCCAAGATATACCAGGATCCGAGAGTTTTCCTAAGAAGTGATACCAAACTGTCGAGGACTAGATAATTCCCATCTATTATTCAATCTGAAATACAGAAAAAGATCCAGCTCATGTGTGAGACTATCATAACCCTAATACCAATATTTGGAAAGGAAAATATCACAAAATTCATAATTCAGTGTCTCTACAATCAAGGAAGCAAAAATTCTGTATTAAGTATGTTTAAAAAAATAAGCAAAGCCTCATGATCAAGAAGAGTTTATACAAAGAATGGTAGGATGCTTCAACATTAGAAAAATATGGCATTTATTATGTTAACCAATTAAAAGATAAAACCATGTGATTACCTGAAAAGATGCAGAAAAAGCATTTAACAAATTTTCAACTTCCAATCTTGATTTTAAAGCATATACATACCCTATATATACATACGCACACTAAGCTGAGCAGAGAAGGGAATTTTCTCTGGGAAACATATCTAACTAGAAAATGTAAGAGAATCAACTGGTACTATTTTAACCAATATGAGAGTTCAGCAGTGACTGAACACACCGGACAAATACTAAAATCAATACCTTCTCTACACATCAGCACTAACCAGTTAGAAAATACAATTAAACAAAGGCATTTCCTTCATAAAAATTCTAAAAACATTGTTACCTAGGAATAAAACTAACCAAATAATGAGCCAGACCTTTAAGAGAAAATTTATAAAACTTTACTCAAGGGAATTATTTTAAATCTCAACCTCTCGCTGTATGTGTTTGCTGCCTAACACTTATGTCAAAATGTACTTCTAAAAACTCCATTTTTGTGGGTTTGTTTTTGTCACCCTTTCCCCACATTCGACTGTAAACTTCCTGAGGGCAAGGACCTTATTTGCCGTGTTCCTCACCCAATACCTTCCACCCTGCTTGGCACAAAGCGGGCCCTTCGAAGCTGTAAAACGCTAAGGAACCTGAAGCACCACCCACTCCTCGTTTTCTCCACTTACTTTGTCACGGATTACGCAATAATGTGCACAAATCGCTCCAAGCCTTCCACGTGACAACACCTCCGCCTGCGACTCACTCAGCCAATCAGAACGCTCCGCACCGGTGACTCCACTCCCGCTTCCCCCTCACCCCCCACTCCCCCACGAGGTGGAATCTTCCAGTCTCCGACTGTTTTTCCCCCCAGCGGGGCCAATGCGGCTGCGCGTCGCGCCCTGATTGGCTGAGAGCCGAGAGCTGCGCGCGCAAGCGCCCAACTCGGTTACTAAGGGCGGGAGCCCCCTGAGGGCGCCGGTGGCTTGTGTCGTCTCAGGCCCACGAAGAGGCCTGCCCGCACTCGCCATGCCGAACCGCAGGGCCAGCCGTAATGCTTACTACTTCTTCGTGCAGGAGAAGATCCCCGAACTACGCAGGCGAGGCCTGCCCGTGGCTCGCGTGGCTGATGCCATCCCCTACTGCTCCTCAGACTGGGCGGTAAGGCTGGAGGAGGGCGAGAGGGACGGGACAGGGCAGTTGGGCAGGAGGGGGACAAGGCAGGAAGGCGAGAGGCCTCGAGGAGGCCAGTGGCCCCTTGGACCCTGCTGGCGGGAAAGGAAGGCCCCTGTTCTGGCTCAGGGCAAACCGACGCCGGATCTTCCTGCGGGGCCCAGGGCGCCGGGTCCTCCGTCCTCAACGCTGTTTCTCTTCTTTTTCTTCCTCTTCAATCTCCCAAAGCTCCTGAGGGAGGAAGAAAAGGAGAAATATGCAGAAATGGCTCGAGAATGGAGGGCTGCCCAAGCAAAGAACTCTGGGCCTTCAGAGAAGCAGGTAAAGTTAGCAAGAGAAGAGGAGGCCCCTGCCTGGCACGTAGGCGTGTTCAGTAACTGCTGGATGAGTGGATGGGTGAATGCCAAGGGTGGAGTACTGGCTGATTTGGGTTAGTGCAAAGAAGAGCTTCATTTTTTCCCCTGGGGTCAGAATGCCTGTTAAAAAACTCCGGGCTCCATAACCAGGGCACGTTCATATTGGTATAATTTGGTGGTGAAAGGCCTGGGAATTTCTGTTAAGAAACCTGCAGACGGTGAGCTTTGATCGGCAATGGGAGTGTTGGATATTTAGGAGTTGTATTAGATGACCTCTAGGTGTCCCTTCAACTCTTCCATGATTTAAGAGCCCGTTTTTCCTCCTCTTCCTTTTTTTTGGCTTCTTAAAAGTAGTTTTAAATGACCAAGCCAGCTGCTGTGTTAAAAATATTGGAATAACGAGATTTGGAGATGGTGTATGTGTGTTTGCCTTACAAGTAAAAGAATTGAATAAAGTTTATTTGGGTAAATTTCTGTGTATGTTAAATACACAGAATGTTAAAATACAAAATAAAATTATTTTCTTGCTGATCCGCATCGGCAAAGTGCAAGGTAATTCCAGTCTCCTCACCCCTGCAGGTGTTTTTTCCGTTCTCACATAGTAAAATTCTTAAGCTGTCAACATTGGATTGAAATTCAAGAGTGTTTTGCTTGCTTTAGGTTGGAGAGATTTTAATTGTGTGGACTTACATTTGAGTAGGAGCTCTAGTCAGTTGAATTTGTACTTAGTTGCACTTGTGAGCTTTGGGTTTTTTTTTTCTTACTGTAATTTCTTATAAGACATTTCCTCTCAAAAGCTGTGTTGTTTATATACCTCATGTGAGATTGGGAGTCAACATGATCTGATTTTTTTTTTTTACTTTAGGCGAAAACAAACAATATTATAGTACTTTGGGGAATGATGCTTTTTTGGCCACTGGCTTGGCACATAGTAGATGGCTCATGATTATCTTGGTAAATCAGTAGCGGGCAAATGGCTTTCAGTAATAGTTGAATTGGTTATTTAGAATAATTTTATAAATAACATCAATATAATAATACATATTCAGAATATTTATAGATTTTAGCTGCCTTTGGATGTTGGTGTTAATGACAAATATATTTATTCATTGGGTTCATTAGCCTTGAGAAGTAATCAATGGGCTTTTCTGCAGTTATTTTGCTAAATTTAAATATATGGTCTGAAGTACCCAGCCAGATTTTATTTTATTTTATTTATTTATTTATTTTATTTTATTTTAGTCAATCATTCTCTTCCTCTTTAGAAACCTGTTTCCACACCACTGAGGAGGCCAGGCATGCTTGTACCAAAGCAGAATGTTTCCCTCCCGGATATGTCAAATTTGTCTCTAAAAAGTGATCAAGGTAGAGTAATCCTAAAGTATTTTTGCTTAAATAAATTTGGATGCTTAAAACATTGTAATGATCAGAAAAAATATTTTCTATTCATTTTAATCTCCATTTCAAAGTAACTACCTACAAGTGTTAAATATTATGGTGCAAAAGTTAGAAAGATCAAGTAATTTGTAATTGTTAGGTTAATACTGGAGAGATTTTTTTAAATGAACTGGTCTTTTGGTTTCTACCACTTGGTGTTATTAAATAGAGATACTTCTTAGACTCGCTTTATAGCTAGGCACTGGAATACATTTAAATTATAAAGGTAGACAGAAGAAATAATGAGATACATCGTACAGTATATTGACTGTAGTTAATAATGTAATGTACATTTCAAAATTGCTAAGAGTAGGTTTTAAATATTAACACAAAAAAGGCCGGGCGCGGTGGCTCACGCCTGTAATCCTAGCTCTCTGGGAGGCCGAGGTGGGCGGATCGTTCTGAGCTCGGGAGTTCGAGACCAGCCTGAGCAAGAGCGAGACCTCATCTCTACCAAAAATAGAAAGAAAT
>CAUYSK010000678.1:0-32377 GCA_963575035.1 Avahi laniger
ATATCTCATTGTGGTTTTGATTTGCCTGATCATTTCCCTGATGATTAGAGATGTTGAGCATTTCTTCATATGGTTTTTGGCCATTATTCTGTCCTCTTTTGAAAAGTTTCTGGTGATGTCTTTTGCCCACTTTTTGATAGGGTCGTTTGATTTTTTCTTGTTGATTTTCCCAAGTTCTAAGTAGATTCTAGTTATCAGCCCTTTATTGGATTTGTAGCATGCAAAAATTTTCTCCCATTCTGTAGGTTGTCTGTTTGCTCTTGTGACAGTTTCTTTGGCTGAGCGGAAGCTTTTTAATTTGATCAGGTCCCATTTATTTATTTTGGTTGTTGCTGTGATTGCCTTGGGGGTCTTCTTCATAAATTCTTTGCCTAGGCCAATGTAATTTTAGACCATTTTCGTCATCCAAAATGGACTTTTCTTTTGCAGTAATAAGAAATAAACATTTAAGCTATGTGCTAGAAGCTGTGCCAGGATCGGAGCCAGGTGCTGGGCCATGGGGGTGAACAGGAAAGACAAGCCCCGACTCTCGTGCAGTTCACATCCCATTGGAACAGTCGGACACATTTTGGTGAGAATGATATAGGAGAGAGTGCGAGAGTGTGCACATGCCCAGAAAAAAGCCAAGTGATGGAGTGGGAGGTGTTCCACAAGTGCAGTAACAGGATAATCATAGTATCATGAAGGGAATAAACAGAGTGAATGAGACAAACAAAATGGGGACAAGGGGACCTTTATGCCAAGAGTCACAGACAGCCTCTCTTAAGACATGAAATTTAAACGAGAACAAAAAATACTGAAGAGGCATCAGGTAGGTGAAGACAGGGCAAGAGCATTCTGATTCAGGGACCAGCAAGAGCAGGGGTGAGTGCAGAGTGGCCTAGGAGAAAGGCAGATCCTGCAGGGCTTTATACACCGTGGGAAGTAGTTTAGATTTTATTCTAAATGCATTGAGATGTCTCTGAAATATTTTAGTCATCAGGTGTTAAGACCTAATTTATGCTTGTAAAATGTTTGTCTAGCTGCTCTGTGGAGAATATGTATTAGGCAGGCAAGAGCGGGGACAGGAAGACTGGATAAGAGGCCACTGCAGTTGTCTGGCAAGAGGTGATGTTCACTTAGACCCCAGTGGTGACAGTACAAAGAGAAGGGAGTAGACAGAGTCGAATATATTTGAGAAACAACAGGAGTGAGAAAATCAATGCAGTATGTAGAGTTTTCTGGGGAGGGAAGTAGAGAAATGAGGTGGCAAGTGTGTTAGAGAACAAGAGGTGCTGGAGCACGTCTGTGATTCGGTGAGAATGGTACAGAAGAGAGAGCAAGAGCATGCAGATGCCCAGAAAACAGTAGGGTGATGGAGTGGGAGGTGCTCCAGCTAACACCTCGGGCGATGGCAGAGCTGGGATGGGGATGCAATCACACCTAGGCCAGCAGTGCTCTCTGAGGACTCCTTATGGCTCCTGGGACCCGTTTAGAGGGAGGCTGAGCAAGTGGGGCTCTGGGACCCTACCCCCACTTTAACCAGAGGAATTCCCTCTTTCTTTATTTTGCATTTTGGGTTTATTCTTGAACTTTCATTTAAAGAAAGTGATGGGGACTCAGTGAACTTTGAGAACTATGGTATGACACTATGCTACTTGCCAAGAAGTCATTTGTTTGGCAAATATATCTTTAACTAATTACGTTAAAAGCATTCAAAGTCAAACCAAGAGAAAGCAGTTCTTCCAACTCTGTCTCCTGGGAGTTACAGATTAACCACGAGGGAGTGGGGAAAACTCAAGTGTGGCAAAGGACACTTAAAGTCCATGAGACCAGACTCCAGCCAGTGGCTATTTTGGTGGCCTCAGGTCACAAGGCTGCTGCTGGCTCTGACCAGGGGTGGGTTGGACAGGGGCAGCCAGGGTAGAATACTACATGCAGGCCATCACATCTTCTCTGGAGAGTCATAATCCCCTCCAGGAAATTTCTGACTCCTTGACAAGTCTTTCAGCAGGGGACAGCTCTTTCCAGGGGCACTGATTTCAGAGATGACTGGATTGGCTACTGCTCAAATTCCCTCTGAATAGGCAAGTCAAACATGTGCAGGTCACGGGGAACAATTCTGTCAGTAGAACAACCTGTCTTCACATCGATTTGGGGGAGGCCCTGGGGAGGGCCTCTGGTCTGCTCTAGTCCTGATGCTCTTCTCACTCTTACTCTGGCTCTGCAGGCATTATCAGAGTGCCCTGGTTCTTTCATTCGATGCCATGAAGCAGTGGGGCAACTTACACAAATCATCTGCACACACGTATATACATTCCAGCATGGTATAAACAAACAAAAAAGAAATCTTGCAGTAGTTTATAGCCAAAATTTTCATTAATTCTTGTAGATTATATTATTTAGAGAATATTTAAGGAACATATGAAACACTGCAAGGAGCTGGCATAATAAAAAGAATATGATTCCCACAGTCTTCTGGAAGATAAAAATAATTATGGTAGTATGCAATGCATGCTATAATGGAATTAATTATAAAGGATCATGGGTGCAGAAAAGCAAGTAAATAACTGTGTCACAGAAACTCAGTGATAGATTCATAGAAGAGGGTCGGCATAGCAGGGCTATGAAGGATGCACAGGAGTTTGCTAAATAAAGAAGTGGCAGAAAGGTTTTCTGGAATTTTGAAAAAGTGTACAAAGCCATGGACACCTCAAAGAAGTTGATGCGTCTGAGGCACAAATGCTTCAGTATGTCCTGGATATGAGGTGGCCCAGAGACAGGCGGGCGTGAGGCTGGGAAGGGAGTTTGGGTCTAGACCATTGTTTGTTATGGTAGAGCTACCACTGGAGACTTCTAAGCAGAGAGAGAAGCATGATCAGTCTGCATTGTTGGAATAACCCTGTAGTGGAAGAGGCAGCAGCGAAGCTAGGAGATCTTAAGGAAAGCAATCACAGTGGCCTGAGAGAGACATGAAGCTGCTAGGTAAGGCAGCGGCAGGGCAACGGGAAAAGGGAAGACAGAGTTTGAGACCTGCAGAAACATGAATTAAAAGATTTGAAGATGATTGGACACAGAGGGTGAAAGAAGTATTGAGGGTGACTTTAGTTTTCTGATTAGGTGACTTGGAGTAGATTAGGATGCCACTAACTAAGAGAGAAGATAGCAAAGCAGAGCTGTTCTAGGGGCAGAGAGAAAGAAGCTTATGAATCATAATACATGTGCAAACAAGAGAGCACACTTTATTTATTTAATAACTTGATAGGTATTATCAAGACATTTCTATTTGCCTTGATAGTCCTTTTGGCCACCATTGATTTTGAGTCCTTCTTCTAGTAATGAAGATAGATTTGCATTGACTCTTCTATACTCATGTGTTCTTTCCCCTTTGTAATTATATCTGTGCAAAATCTGGGACCAAGGCAAAGGTCATAATCCTTAGAGGAAATAACTACCTGCATGGGGTGGAACCCAGCCTTTGGAGTCCACCAATATTCTCTCAGCAGGAGTTAATTGACTATGGATAATATCACAAACAATGTGTTCCTATTGCCACTGGAGTTTTTTTTTCTTTATATACCCACTCTGCTATTTCCATATCAAAGCTTATAAGAAATAAGCTGTAAGTGAGTTTCACACCATTTAAGAAGCTCCTGACATTTTCAAAATTCCCCTGGGGTTTAGAATGAAAGTCTTTCTAGGAATACTGATCTCTAGGAAATGAGAGGAAAATTTCTTGCAAAATTTTGTCTAAATAAGATAACAAAAGGAATACTTTCTAGTCAAACTCTTCAAAGGAATTACATTTTTAAAAAAGAATAATAGTGTCTGCAGGTTGCAACTTGCTTTTGATTTTGTGGCAATGTGCGTGCTGAGTGGGGAATTTGATGAAGACAGTTTGTGCATAATGAGTAGAAAATTGCAACTGATCGATCTGTTATATACATTATCTCTGTGCCTAAGTGAACAAGAGGGTAGTGAAATTATCCTTTGAATTCCAAACCATGCTAATCATCAACTTAGATAATTTTTTCAGTGGCATGTTTTATTTACTTAATTATCCAAACTGGCCATCCAGTGACTGTAAATCTGTTATTATCTACACAGTGCCCTGCCTTATTCTTGTTTGGTAGACAAGTACTTAATCTCTCTTTTAAACAATGATGTGTCTTTGATATGCTAACTTAATACTTACCTGTCAGTGTATGAGTGAGTAGGCAGAGAGTTCACAATGTTTTATCAAGTTCTTGAACTAGAAAAAATGTTGAGCGATCATATAATTCATCTTTGGTTTTATCTGAGAAATAAATTTGCTAGTTTGCTAATCTTAGGGAAATGTCCACAAGTGTGTCCATGCTGCTCATCATTGTATATTCAAAGCTTAGCTCAGTGCCTGGCACATAGCAGAGCCTCAGTCAACTTTCACTGAATGAATGAATGAACGAGTGTATGAATGCATGAATGCATGAATGAATGGTGACTTGCTACGCCTGTTCTCTATATCCCCAACTGCTCCAAATATTATCACCAAAAAGAGATGTTCATTCATTGATTTTCTTCACATAGCGTCTTAATAGGGTGATCATATAGGTCACTTTTGAGAATGAAAGGGATGTTGTTAATACTTATACCAGGACAAATAGGCATAACCAGAACTGTCTCAGGCAAATTGGGACACATGGTCACCTTATACATAGAGGATCATGAAGACGCTGGAGGACCAGAGAACATGTTTCTTGTCTGTATCTCACGTCTTGTCTGTTTTCTTGACACCTCACTTCACTTGATATAATTGATCTGACCTTTTGAGCTGATTACTGAGTGTTCCCTTAACTCAATGTGTTTCTTTTTTCTGCCTGCCAGTCTGAATTTTGCATTAAAAGGCAGGAAAAAGGCTCTATGAAGAGAAGTAAAGGGCCTTTTGGGGCACGATTCTAATCCCCATGCCTACTTGTGTCTGACACAATGTTGACTCGATAAATGTTTGCTTTAAAAAGATAAAGTTCTGGTTTCAAAATGGTAGAATGTAGAATTAGTAAATACTGCTCCCATACAACATCAATATGAATGATGAAAAATACATATTTTAAAAATATATCTGCATAATAAAATTTAAGGGGAACTTTCATTTGATGAGAAATTGATAAATGCTTGAAAACTGGAACGCACATGGTTTAATTGGAAAACCACTTCTCAGAGCATGCAGAGGAATAGCACCAAAATCACTCCATTGCCAGTGGGAGTTAGAGGTAGGGGACTGAGAAGAGACCAGAGGTGATGGTAAGGGTACCACAGTCGGAGCATCCAGACAGACTGACCCCAGCACACACACACACACACACACACACACACACACACAAACACACACACACACACACACACACAGCCAACATATCCATCCCCCCTGGGAGTGGGAGTGTAGCAGCTTGGAGTGGAGTGACAAGGCATTTGCCCCCGGTGTCTGCAATGTCCCAGAGGAATCAGGAACAGCTCTACCTCACCGAGTGCCCTGGCTCACTCCTCACCCTACCTGGAAACAAGGTGCTTGCCTCTCCCCACAGAGAAGTTCAGCTACCAAAATAAATTCATAAAAGAGATGAAAATATTCTCAAAGGTTAAGGAACATCAACACCATGAAAAAATGATTTTTCTTAAAAAGCAAGAAACTGGACAAATGGAAATTTACACTAGTGGAGTACAAGACTGTAACACTAGCTAATTTTATATCATCAGGGAGATAAGGGGAAATATCACATTCAATACACTAGGATGAGTGATTATGAAAAAGAACCAATTAGGTATTATGGAAATAAAATAAATATAACTTTGGAAATAAAAAACTGAAAAATGGGTGAATAGCAGAATAAACACAATTGAAAAGCAAATTAGTGATCTGAAAGACTGTACCAAGAAATTATCCCAGAATGTAGCACAAAGGGAAAAAGAAAAAGAACATCATAAAAGAAAAGTTTAAACAGAATAGAACATGAAAAACAGGGCTTGAGAGTCAACATCACTCCATTAGGGGTTCCAAACTGAGAGAATATGGAGAACGCAGAGCGCACAATACGTGATGACATAAAAGCCAGAAAAATGCTAGATCTTAAGAAAGACTTAAGTCCTAAAATTCAGAGTCTACAAAGGAACAAACAATGAAAATAGCAATAGTGGCGACAAAACCAATTCTAGATATTTCATAGTTACGTCAAGTATAAATGGAAAATCCTAAAATCTAGAAGAAAGAAAAAAATCGGACTGCTTACAAAGGAACTAGAATCACATTGACACCATGCTCAGCGGTGATATCATTGGACACAGTGCAGTATTGGAGCATCGTCTTCAAAGAATCTAGAGGAAATAGCTCTACGTCTCTAATGTTATGTACACCTAAATTCTCACTCAAATACGAGGGCAGGGTAAAACATCCTTAAACATTCAAGTCCTGAGAAAGCTTATCATCCATAGATCCCGTGGCAATAATTGCCAGAGAATATATGGCAGGGAGAAGGAAATGAATTCCAGGAGGAAACAATTAGATGCACTAGTTGTGTAATTAAAAATTGGTAATAAAAATGAAGTATATTTCTGAAAAAGTAGCATTTGATTTTTTTATTGTAAAAACGAAACTGGATACAACCGGAATTCTATAATTATTTGCTTCAATTACAGTGATGTACCACTTAAGTACAGTGATACATTCTGAGAAATGCATTGTTAGGCAATTTCGTCATTGTGTGAACAACATAGAATGTACTTACAAAAACCTAAGTGGTAAAGCCTACTCCACACCAAGGCTATGTGGTGTAGCCTGTTGTTCCTAGGCTACGAACTGGTACAGCATGTTACCCTACTGAGTGCTGTAGGCAACTGTAACACAACAGGAAGTATTTGTGTATCTAAACATATCTAAAGTTAGAAAAGGTACAGTAAAACTATGGTATAAATGATAAAAAAAAATGTTATACCTGTACAGAACATTTACCATGAATAGAGCTTAAAGGACTGGAAGTTGCTCTAGGTGTGTCAGTGAGTGAGTGGTGAGTGGGGTGAAGGCCTAGCACATTACTTACTATACACTACTGTAGACTTTATAAACCACTACACACCTGTTTATAAAAAAATTTTTTTCAATAATAAATTAATCTTAGCTTACTGTAACTTTTTTACTTTATGAACTTTTAAAATGTTTTAACTTCCTGACTCTTATAATAACACTTAGCTTGAAACACACATTGCATAGCTGTACAAAAATATTTTCTTTCTTTATATCCGTATTCTATAAGTTATTTTAATTTTTAAATTTTTTAAGCATTTTTTTTAAAAAACCAAAGACACAAATGCACACATTAGCCTAGGCCTACACGGGGTCAGGATCATCAACATCACTGTCTTCCACCTCCACGGCTTGTCCCAGTGGAAGGTCTTCAGGGGCAATAATGCACATGGAGCTGTCATCTCCTAGGTTAACAATGCCTTCTTCTAGAACACCTCCTGAAGGACATACCTGAGGCTGTTTTACTGTTAAATTTTTTTTTTAATAAGTAAAAGAGTATGCTCTAAAACAACAATAAAAAGTACAGTATAGTATAACAAATGCATAAACCAGTAATGTGGTCATTTATTGCCATTATCAAGTATCTTGTACTGTGATTAACTGTATGTGCTATACTTTTATACAGCTGGCAGTGCAGTAGGTTTGTTTACGCCAACATCACTGCAGACACGTGGGTACTGCATTGAGCTATGACATTAAGACAGCTGTGATGTCACTAGGTGACAGGGACTTTTGAGCTCCATTGTAATCTCATGGGACCATTGTCGTATATACAATCCGTTGTTGAGCGAAACATCCATCATTTTGTGGCAAATGAATGCGTGTGTCACAAGCCTGTAAAGATGTGGACTGAGGAATAAGAAGAAGCCTGGAATCCTCTGAGTAGTCAGGCTCAGGGCCTTAGAGGAGGCCACTGTCCTGATGCCAGCAGAGGGGAAGGTCAGAAGCCAAGACTAAAGCAAGAGGGGAAGGTTAGAAGCCAAGACCAAAGGAAGATCTAAACTCCCTGCAAAGGGACAGAGAGCAAATGCACAATAGTATCCCTGACACAGGGCCACCTCTAACCTTTAATATACCTTCCTGAAGATCTATATATCCAATTTCTGTCAACAACTAGTTCTTTCTCTATGCCATTTTCAAGGACTCTTCAAAGGTTAGCAAGATTTATATAGGGAGAAAATTTGATAAATCAAATGAAATTGAGTATTAACAGAATATTGAGATCCCAGAAATGCTCTGAGTTGCACTATATACCTTTCCTAACTCCTTTCCATGTCAAGACATAAGGTTCTCTGAATGATATAAGAGTTTTTCCCTTGGGCATGGCCCCCCGCAATCCAGGTGGCTGATGGCCTCAAGGGGAGTTCTTTCTCTTGGCAGCTCAGTGTAAAAGCAGAAGTTTGTTAAAGAGCGTTGCCTGTAATGACTCCCTGTGTCAGAAGAATTTTAGGCTTCCCTCCCATTAATGTCACGGTTGGCAATGGGCCTTTGGTGGACATCTGTTGTTTGGACTGCCCAGAAAACCTTCCCCTTCCTGGAAGTACCACACTCCCTTCCCAAAATAGAAGCTGATGTGATCCTTCCTCCCTTCCTCTGTGATTGGCCCAGGAGATAAGCTCATACTTTGTGAGCCAAAATCACTCTCCAAAATATTCTGGTCACCACTAGAATTGAGAGAGATGGGGGCTCTTTCTTTCAAAAATCTGTGCAGATGTGACCTTGGTCATGATCATATACCCAGTACATGGAAGAAAAAGAATTGTATGTGAAGGGAATAAAGCCAGAGAGATGTCCTCAAGGGATTGGTGGGATGGAGTCCTAGTGAAGCGGGTCCTGGCTCCTATGGCATTAGTTATACCCCTTCCATCCTGGATGCTGAGCCAGTACATTTGCCCTTTTTGCCCAGCTAGTTCAAATTGTCTTCCTATCATTTTCAATCAGAAAGTACTGTCCACTTCGGTGCCTTTCCCAGAACAGGTGCACAATTAAGGTCACTGTATCCAGGGAAGCAGGCCAAGAACTAATTCAGCATAGGACATCAGGCTCCGGAAGAGGGAGGTGAGTGGGCCAGGCCATAGCATCCTTGTGTGGGGAGAGGGTGTGTGTGTGTTGGGGCAGAGTAGGCCAGGTGGGAGCAATTTTGCCAACAGGAGGCAAATAACCAACCACATGGCAGCAGCTCATGCCAGCAGAACACAGCAGAGGTGACAGTAAGTCCCAGGAGGAAAAGGTCCTTTCTCCAAAAATTGAAAATGACATTTGGGAAATTGTGTTATGAGCATTGTAGGATTTGGGACTGCTCTGATCTTTCTGTGGTCTAATCCCTGATAAGCATTGGTTTTCCTTTTTCTTACTAACACTATCTTTTGTTGCTCTGTGCCAGCATACTTGTATGTGAATCTGTGTGTGTAATTCTAAAGAGAAAAGAGAAAATTGGTGTATCAGCCTGTCGGACTTCCTAATGGAGAGATACTCTCAGGGTTCTAGGTGAGGAATAAAGCCAAGAAGAGTAATCCAAAAGGTAATCCTAGTCCTTCAGGGCTCAGGAACCTCTGATCAAGGGTCTCCTCTAACCTTTAGTGTTGCTGTCTGTGGAATTGCAGTTTTCATTTGTGACCACAGCTATTACTCTCTCTATGCCAAATTCAAGAATTTTCAAAGGTTAGAAAAATTTTTATAGGAGGCAAGTTGTTATGAATGAAATAAAATAGACTATTAGAGGACTATTTAGATTCTAGATGTGCCTTGACTTGTATGTATATTTCTTATGCAATTTTTGCCTCAGTTTCTTCAGCTTTGATCTCTATACCAGGAGCATGGTACAGAAATTATGTAATAAGTTGTTAGAGTGGGACTCTTCCAGTCTCAATTTTGACTTAAGTGCCATTAGAATAGATAGCCAGAGTGAGTACGAAAAAAAAAAAAAACCGTCTGCAGAAGTTATAGAGGAAATGATGGAGAACTACTTCTAGGACGCGTGGACCCACCCCCAAGCAGATCAGAGATAGCAATAGAGACAGTGCATGAAAAAGGGAGAAAACTTGGCTGATGACATTTTTCGAGAGAGTGGCTACCACTCTGTGAATTCCCTAAGGGAGGGGATGAGTTCTAGCGCCTCTCTCTCAAGCTTCATGAGGGAGACTTGCATGGGATGACTTGGAAAATTTTGAAATGTGTTGAGAGCTGAGAGACACAAAAACTCTTTCCTGAGAAAGTTCAAGTATATCTGTGTCAATAGAGGTAGAGATATGCCCTATATGAGCAGCCTGAACTTCCAGAATTTGCTAGACCAACAAATACATGAGTATTTCCTGTGCACCAAACATGAGTCACTTCTGCTCTCATCTGCTGGTTTTTGTTGTTGCTGCTATTGACCAATAGTCAGTTGTGTTTATTTCCCAAATTTATTTATGCCAGTCATATTTATTATTATATTATAATAAAATAATTAAAACAAATATAATACAATGAAAAATGAATATAAGAATAAATACAGTTTTTGAAAATTAAATGAAATACTTTGGAAAAATACAATAAAGACAAGTCATTAAAAATCACTGTTTAGTAATGCAGATTCTTGGATAGTTCATATAAGTTTATGACTCAGCTGCAGATTGTGCCTTCCATTATCTCACCTTTTTTACCCAAAATGCCCTGTGAATGAACCAGTTTTGTAGCCCTGTTTAATTCCAAATGAGAACAAATGTTGGCAGAGAGCACACTGTCATTTTCTCACAGAGAGAAGCACTGTCAATTGCAAAGCCATTGTCTTGGCCACCAGCTAGGAAAAGTAATAACCTCCAGAAATTCTATTATTTGTGTGCCAGTAGGGCCATATGACCATTGCAGGGCAAGTCTCTTAGTATCACCTACCACATACTTCATGTCAGTTCATTCATTCATTCAATTAATATTGATTGAACTTTCACAGGGAGACTGGCAGAGAGACAATGCCTCCTACTGAACGAGCTAGAGAGAAAATCGTGTCACTCACCTGACTCCATCAGTATGCTTCCATGGAGGAATCCTGAAAAGGGATCGTGGTGGCCTTTTTCTTCTGATGAAACTCACTGCGCTGGCAGGGTTACTAACCCAAGACTGGCTTCCCGGGTTTGGCATTCAATTACATGTCATGTGTGCCATAAGAACTCCTCTGTCAGCAACAGACCATATATACAACAGTGGTCCGATAAAATTACTGAACTACTTTTACTGAACCTTTCTATGTTTAGATATGCATTGTGTTACATTGTGTTACATTGTGTTACAATCGCTTGTAGTATTCAGTACAGTACATGCTGTACAGGTTTGCAGCTTGGGGGCAATAGGATACGCCATATAACCTAGGTGTGTAGTAGACTATAGCATCTAGGTTTGTGTAAGTATACTCTGTGATGTTTGCACAACAATGAAATTGCCTAACGATGCATTTCTCAGAATGTATCCCCATTGTTAAGTGCCTCCACAGTCTGGCCTGCTCCTGATGGCAGGATAGGCTCCACCACAACACAATGCCATGTTGATTACACATCTGTTTGCAGACCCTGGGGAGTGGCCCTAGACCTGGCTGGTCACGCAGTGCCAAGAAGCCCAGCCCAGGTAATGGAGAGGTACCTTGGTGCCTCTGAGTGTGCAGGGAGACAAGATGGTTCTTATGCATAAAGCAAACTTTATCATCAATTTCTCTAGTACTGATCAATTTCTAATTGACTATTGAATATGTGCTACTTTTCCATGACACTCAATGTTTATGAAGTGTTGAAAAAGGCCTATAAATGTTCATGATAGAAGCTGTAAAATTACTGACTTTTAAGTAATCCTGTTTCTATTTCTAAGGTGACTGAGACACCATATAAAATTATAGATCAAATCCTTTCCTATCTTAGAGGGGTGTTTTAAAAAATGAGACTTTATTCAGTTAGTACTTAAAACTTCTTTAAGAAAGGAATTAAGTAAATAAAAGGTATAATTGATATAAAGATTTATAAATATTCTTGATGAATTTGGAAATTTGAAAATAATGGCCCCTCTGTGCGCCCTAAGTTTTTAACTATATGAAATGCAATGTTGTAAGTAGGCATTGAGAATGCATCCTATTTATTTCATGTCATGTGGCTATGAGCTTTTATTTTGAGTAATCATGATTAGGATAGAGGAAATTAGAATAGATGTCCCACCATCTCTACGTGCTGTCTCAAGTTAGCCATTAGAGAAAAGAAAATTGAATTGTTCTAATGTTTTCTTACTATTAATATTAATTTAAAATTCTCTTAGAGTGCCTTCTCAGTCTGGTGAATGCCAATCTATATATTAATAGGAATGAACTTTACTTGTAAGTGCACTGAATTCTAACCAAACATGTATTTGGGGATAGGAGGAAAAAGAAAGTGGGGATGTCCGGACACTAATTACTCCTGGTGATTGGCACTGGCCCACACTGGCCCTCTCGTCTGCTTATTAACAGGCTCATTCTATGCAAGTTATTGCTTAAAGTAGAGAAATAGAGGAGTTGACAAATTACTGTGCCTTATTCCTGAGTCAGTATCTCCCAAAGAGCGTTCAACATGAGAAGTATGTGAGCCTGGTTATGGAAAATTAAGCTGCTCTTTGTTCCGACAGTGTCTTACACACCTCTACCAGCCCTTGCCCTGTGTCTCTCCAGGGTAGCCTCATGGTTATCATGGTTACCACGGAAATGCAAAAGTTCCCACCATTTCTCTCTAGCCCTTAATCTAGGTTCTGCCTTCCTCCAGGGTGAACTCAAAGGCACTTGTCATGGTGTGGAGGCTGTGAAGCGGCCCAGTGAGGTCATGTCTGTGGACTGACTGTCCTCAAACAGAGTGGATCATTCCCATATGAGCAAGTGCTCTTGCAGTACACACACACAAGATCAGGAAAACTCCAAGCAGAATTTAGTTAGTGAACAGGCAATTTTTAACACAGCTATAGCAGTCCACAGTATTTGCAAGTGAGAAGAAATAATGTATAAAACTACCATTTGGGGGCATTTGATAAATGCCAGAGACTGTGCTATGTGTTCACAATCTCATTCTGTTCACATAACATCCTCATGAGGTTAGCATTATTTTTATGCACACAAGGAAACTGAAAGCCAGAGAGTCTACATAAGGCCACATAACTAAGGAGGAGAACCTTGATGAAAGCATAGGACTATCTGAATTCACAATCCACACCATTGACACCTACTAGGGATAATAACTAAATGAGAGGGACTCAAAAAGCAATATTCATCCTTGAAAAGACTTTTTAAAATCTAAAGCCATGGAGGTATTTATTAGATTGAAACATATGAAAGTGATGATATTAAACTGTTTGATCTGCAAAAATGGCAATTTTATATGATTTGATCATATCTATTTATAACTCCTTCTGTAGAAGACATTCACAGATGGGGGGACACATTGCAGAGCACATTCATAGTGGGGGACCCCCTACATTTCCCATGACTCACATATTTTTATTGTGTACAACAGAAAGGAAAATAATCAGAGCAATATAAATTCACTTAAAGTCTATGTAATTAAGGCAGAAAGTTTCTATGCATTGAAAATTAAAGTTTTACCATTTGGAGGTAAAAACTGAGAACTCTTTGTAAGTAATACATCAAATCTGATTAAAGCTGACAGTTTGACATGGAGTAGCCCAAAACACTAAAGCAGGCAGTATAGGGCAGGACAACAAAATAAGATCATCTAAACAGGCTTAAGAGAAAGATGCTTCTCTGGCCAGTTTTGGTTGGAGTTATTTATAATTTGCAATGTATTTGTTTATACCTGCCTTAACTCTTTAGTAACACGAATATAGTTCTTTCATTATATAGATTTAGTTAATTTTAGCTAATGCTTGTCCTTATATAATTCCAAAGTAAACGAATAGCTTGAGTACTGTGGTTGTTATTCAAGCTGTTGGCCAAATAAGTCCAGTTTTTCTCTGTTTCAGACACAAGAAAATGGGAATGGCATGTCTGAGGCCCTTGTGGCTGGGTAAGCTCTGTGACTAGTTTCAGATAATGAGTTATGAGCACAACTAGTCCATGTCATTTTTGGGCTAAGCACTGAATTGCTGATGTGAGATCTTCCAGAGCTCTCTTTTTCCTCTGGTGTGGCATTGACAACATTTGATACAATGGCTGCTTTCTCAGTCTAGATCACTGGCAGAGGAGATTTGGATCAGAGCTCCTACCCCATCATGATGGATATATAGCACAAGAGAGAAATAAATTTTATTATAAGTCACTAAGAATTGAGGGTTGCTTATTGCAGAAGCATTCCCTATCCTATCTTGAGTGATACAGCTGTTTTGAATGGCTCAATTACATTTTAAATTCCTATTCTGAAAAGAAAGGTTGGTTCTGTCTGATTCAGATATTTCTACTGGTTCTGGTGGACAGTCCAGGCACCTGCCTTACAGAATGATGCTGAAAAAGACATATTCCATTTTGGATGAAACTACTCTTTCAACCCACAAGTAGGATCCTTCTTGTCCGATAACCAGTCCCTGGAATGAAGTACTCCCTGACTGAAACAAAGCTTCCACAAAGCTGGAAAGAGCAGACAGCTTCATGACAAGTATGATTTCAGAGGAAACAAAGGCTCCATCTGGGAGGGACTATCACACGCACACACACATATCCCCTGCATACAATTTACCACGGAGTTAAATTTTCTACATTCATTCACATCTCTCATTTAATCTGCAACGTTATCATCAGAAGGATCAATGATAAAGATGACGCCTAGAAAGTTTGAAAGTCCATTATGGCTTATTAATATATTAGCAAGAGTTGTTTATTAACTAGAAATCCACAAATCATAGAGGCAAGAGGATGCCTTACACTCAAATCTTAAGAAAGAGACAATAAAGATCTAGGCAGACACTAGGGGACTGCCCAAACAGACTCCATGCAGTGAACAATAACACAGGAGACGTGGGAGAGGATGAAAAACTGATTTTGCCAACTTCATGATTTCATCTTGGAGAAGAGCCAATTTTAACACTGACTCCAAATGAGGTTTTTCTTGAGAAAAATCTCCATAATTAGAGATGTATATCAGTAATATGATATAAGGGGGAAGCAGCTTTCTATTAAGATCCCTGAGTCTCTGTAAATAAATGTATACCTCTTTCAGTCTACTAGGTAAGATTCGCCTATTTAACAGCTGCTGCCAAATATATAGCAGTTGTTCCAATTCATAGAAATTTCTGTTGAAGCATGTAGCTTTCAGCTAACCTATGAAGCTCCTCACATTTCAGCAAAATAGTGCTTCTTATCATAATACCCTGATATCTGCAAGATTCAAAGTACTATTACAGGTCAGGGGATGCCTAGCAATCATGTAATGAATTGGAGCATATCACACAAAACAAAATATGTATGAAAACAATATTCATTTTTAAGAAAAAAAATATGGGCTAAAACATGACAACATATTTTGTTGACAAGAAAAATAGAGAGAGAGCCTCCCTCTGTCTTTCCCACACTCACCATATCTGCCAGCAGGGATCTTTGAAAGAGCTGGCTATTGCATAGGTAATTTATTCAGCTCTTATAACACCCAGACACTAATGCAAATTCCCTATTTAAGAATGCTGACCTTCACAGCACCAAACCAGGGCCCAGCAACCAGAAATTTCCCTTCAATCTTGCATGGAGGAGTCACATTTTAGAGCCTGTCATCCTGCATAGGGAACTACCATTTAACTGTCATTAATATGGCTTTTAGAATTTAAATGGAATAGCATTTAAAATACTTCTTAGCAGCAGGTAATTGTAGTTTATAATCTGTTTCCTTCTTTGAATATTCTGCTATAAGATTCTGAGCCTTATATGTTGCTTTTGATTGTGAATTCTCAGTTTTGAGGGTCAAGAAATAAGGTTTTATAAATAAATAAAGGTTAAATCTTTAGGTCCATAAACTTTTGACTTAAATTCCATTGAACTAAAAAAATGTATTGCACTCAGTTAGGCACACTTAAAACTTTGACTCAAACTGTAAAAAAGCAAATTATGTAACCCAAACGTGTACCCCTGTAAAACTCTGAAATAAAAAATAAAAATAAAAATTAGCATGCCCCTCAAAAAAAAATGTATTACGCTTGTTTTAACTATCTTCATGTAATAGTTTGCTATGGCTGCCATAATGAAATACTACAGACTGGGTGATTTAAACAACAGAAATTTATTTTCCCCCAGTTTTGGAGGCTAGATGCCCAAGATGAGGTTTGCCCTCTTCTGAGTCCTCTCTCCTTGGCTTGCAGTTGGCCACTTTCTTGCTGTGCCCTCATATGGTCTTTCCTCTGTGTATGTGCATCTTTGGTATCTGTCTGAGTGGCCAAATTTCTCTTCTTACAAGGACACCAGCCAGATTAGATCAGAATCCACCTTAATGGCCTCATTTTAACTTAATCACCTCTTTAGAGGCCCTATCTCTACATACAGTCCTATTCTGAGGTACTGGGGTTTAGGGCTTCAACTAAGGAATTTTGAGAGGACATAATTTAGCCCATAATATTTAAGGAAGAATATAAAGTTGCCTTTTCTCGAACATTCAGAATCTGAGTTTTAGACATCATGTATTTTTCTGTGTGGTCAGCAGATTAAGAGAGTGAGGGGATTATGGAATATACTTTTTTGCAGAAGTCCCTGGGATCACTTTGCCACCTGAAAGCTACAGACTTTTGCTATCCAATACAGTTGTCACTAGCCACATGTGGCTATTTATATTTAAATTAGTCAAACTTTAAAAAAATTAAAAATTTAATCATTGATTTGCACTAGTCACATTTTAAGTGTTCAGTAGCCACATGTAGCTACTGGCCACCGTACTGGGCAGTGCCAATATTGAACATTTCCATTATCGCAAAATTCTATTGGACTGTGCTGTTGAACTGTTGCTGTTGACATGAACTTGCCCCTTTTTGTCCTGTGATGTCCTCAAGAAAGCTTGACACAGAGTCCTCAAGGACTATGTTATTTTTGCCATGGTTTCTTTCCCTTTCTCGTCACGGTCATCTCGGTTCCTCACTGTCATTGTTTCTGGTCGCCGCCTTTACTCTTCATCATATTTTCTATTAACTCCACTCTCTTGCCTTTTAATTTTTTGCTTTTTTTCTTCCTCACTCTTTTTCTTAAAGTTTTTTGGCTTTATCTTCTGCTATCCTTTTCTTTGTTAGAATGGTGTAATTTTGCTCTGAAAGATTTTGCCAAACAGTGAAAAATTCCTTTTCTTCTAATCAGTAAACACCATTAATCTTTATGTCATTGGCTACTCTTAAATTTTTTATTTTTATTCAGATATGCATCTTAGTTTAAGAGTATCTCATGGCTGAATAGTGGATAAGATGGCTGTATAGTTTATCTGGAAAGCACAGCAATTGCAGGAAGTTTCTTTCCTGTTATTCCTCTTTTTGACTCTAGTATCAGCTCCTGAGAGGCAGGTTAGCCTAATAGTGAAGGGCTCTGGAGTCAGCCTGCCTGAGTTCAAATTGTGGTATCATCACTTATTAGCTATTAGGACTCGGCAAAATTTAACTTTAGTTTCTTCATTTGTAAAATGGAGTTTAAGAACAGTGCTCACCTTATAAAGTTGTTAGGATTAAATCAGTTGACCTAAGGAAATGATGTCTGGAACAAAACTCAATAGATGGGAGCAGTTATTATTTCTCAGGAAAAGTTTAGCTCTTTATAAAACTGCTGTTGACCTTGTCTGATAGTGATTTCAGGCAGAGGAACACTTCTTTTCCATGTAGCCTCTTCGTGGTGTACCAATTTTATACTCAAGTTCTACTTGACACTTCCTCCACTTGATTAGTTTATCATTTATCTACGAAGATAAGACTTATGCAGATATTGGTATAAGACTGGGCATACTCAGATGCTAAATCCGATTGAATAAACAATGTATTCTATAAGTTTTGGTAAAGGTAATGCTGTGACCTGGACTCATCAGGCAAGTCTTCAGAGACCTCAGTGAAGAAAGAGTTTCCTCCCAGAGAAGAAAAGAAGAGAAATTGGGGCCATGCGAGGCATGTGTTGACCCAAGGCAGGGTGAAAAAGTGAACGTGGAGAGGGAGCTCTGGGTGCGGGAAACAGGATAGATGAATGGGGGTGAGAGTGGGCAGATTGGCGGGTACAGGAGTCAAAATCTGTGTGAGAATCAGAGGGGATATTTTAGTTTCCTTAATGTGTTTCTAAGTAATTTTCTATAGAATTTATTTTTTACAATACATACTATAATGTACAATTTGATTGTTTGATTTACAAAGTTCATTTTTGATGACTTTACTTTCAAGTAGGAGCCTTTTAAGTTCTTATCTCCCCTCAGATTACTAAGAATGGTTCCATTTTAATATCATTCACATACCTCGTGAAAATTCACTACATCAAACATATCATTAACAAAATATTAAGTTGCAATGAACCTTCCACTGACCAGAAGAACATGAAATAATCCATGTGAGGAGCAAGATTTAATTGTTCATGGTTCTTCAAGGTGAGTACATGTGAAGTGTCTGTGAAAAGTAATTCAAGCAGTTGGTTAATTTCAATTCTACATTTATGTTGTACCATCTATGCACTAAAGAAATATACTTGGTATTTTGAAGCATGTAATAGAAATATAAGAAATCACCTTCAAATAGTGGTAAAACACAGATGCAAAGAAAAACAGCTAAATAATATTGAGTGATTTGTGCTTAAATGACAAAATGACTAGTATAGTATTAAATTATATGATAGCTTATTAGTAGAATAGATTAATGGAATAAGGAATAGTGTGAAGTCTCATCATGACCACTGCTGATATTTCAATGTACCTTTAAAATGTGTAGCATTTTATTAGAGGAAAAGAAAGAGACCACTCTTCTTGATAGGGAAAAACATTATGAATAGGGGGCAGGAGAAAGAATGAGCCACAGCTATCCTTGACAGTCTGAAAAATAGAGGCCAGGGTCATCCTAGGAAATCCCAGAAGATAAGATTTTTGGATAGGAAGTTAAAGGAGGGAGTTCAATGCTAGGTTAATATTTCTTTCTCTGAAACATAAGTCTCAAGAAGTATTACCCCAGGTGTCAAAGTATGGCTTCCTGACAAATCATAGAAACATCCTAAATGATTGGAAGTACCTGTTGTAATGCAGAGTACAGTGTTAGGTATTGAAGTTTTCTAAAAACAACCACACTTTCCCAAAATTAGTTGTCTGCAATGGAGACTTGTGTTCCCTGAAATATATTCCCCCAAGTGGCTACTCAGATACCAGTTTATTTTGTTAAATTTGCCTTATCCATCATAACACTTCTCTTAATTCTCATTTTCTTCTTTCATATTTTATTTTTCTACTTTTACTTATTTAACTGGCTTTTCCCACATGTGTCTCCTAGCAGCTAGTGATATCCAAGGACATTTTTAGTTCCAAGCTAATGAAATTTCTTCTTTCTGATTCATTCATTTGGCAACTGTTTATTGAACACCTATTGTGTTCTTAGAAACTAGTTTAAGCACTTAGATCGGTGAACAAAATAGACAAAAATCCTTGTTCTCAGAGAGTTTTCATGTAGGTAAGTAGAGAGAGACAATGAAAGTAAGCCATGGGAGGTACTCATTACTATCTCCCTTTACAAGTGAAGGAACTCACATTCAGAGAGATGAGTGAATTTCCTAAGGTCACACAGTTATTGAGTGGAAAAATAAAAATTAAACTCTTATGTTGTCAATCACACTACTCACAGTGAAACAATTTACTACTAAAATGTATAAATAAAACTCTTCAGTCAGCTTTTGGCATCTGAGGTACACATCTTTTGCCTCCACCAATTCGACACATTCTCTGCATCTTGATTTTGAAAGACTTGAACTAATGCTTGTTAGAGGTTCAATAGGAACCAGCATGACTATCTCCAGGGTTAGGGTTTATTACTAATCTTTGTCCCTCTGAAAAACACACAAATTGAGAATAGGTGCTAATTTGATCATGAATTTATCACACTTGGCTCCACACTTGACAGTTCCTGGATATCAGCACCCTGGACAGCTGCCTTTTAGCCAAACCCTTTAAAAATGATTCTACAGTAAAATATTGCACGCTATTTTCTGTTTGCCTGCAAAATATGGCTACGATGACAATTTCACATATTTTCTTATAATTCATTGTCCAGAACATTTCTCACTTCTATAGACTAAATTAGTAAAAAGTACATAAGAATGATATTTAAATTCAACATCCCAAATAGAACATTTTCTGTTTTTTTAAAGCGAGTCACATAATAAAATTTGCAAAGTCTATAGGACATTATGCTATTTTTCATTCATAAGTTATTTCTATTTATTGACTATGATACCTCAAATGAATTATCAAACTTTTAAATTTTACACAAATATTTGGATGTATAGAAATTAGATGCCAAGGAAATTTGCTGATTTAAATACCCTTTACTAATATGAAGGTTCACTGGCTGACAGGACTGTAACTTAGGTAACTTCACTACAGTGAGACAAAGAAAGCCACTGAGAAAAGGGAGTCCAGCCTCCCAAAAGAGAGGGGCTGTTTGCAAAGAAACACAAGAAATGGACCCAAGATAATTGGTTTTCTTATTTGGAATTGTGAGGGGTAAATCTTTTATTATTTATAAGTGGAGCAGTGGATTTTTATGCTGACATTTTGATAAATGATAAGAATTAGTGGAGAGAAAGCTTGTGAATGCCAAACAGGAACTTCTATCATTTGTTGCACTGTCATTCCTTTCTGGAAAGAATACTTTTCTAAACAACTCATGCTATGGCCAGACCTTTGTAACTGGGTATGGTGTGGTTTACACATGCAAGAATTGATGTTTGTAACTTTCAGAATCAATTACTTGAGTGAAGGTAAACATATATACAAATCTTTGCTAAAAGATAAGATAAATAAGCTAGCCAATGCAAAAGAAAGAAGGACGGAGAGGAAGGAAGGAAGGGAGAGAGGAAGGAAGGAAGGAAATGAATTAACAGAAAAAAGAAAAAAAATCTTTTCTTCCACTGTGGAGAAATCTTGGGAGCAAAATAAATGAAATCAGTTTTCTAATTTCTTCAGTGTCACCTAATTTCAAACACATAATATATATATAACAAATGATTTTAAGTGTCAATATGTGTCATACACTGTGCAGGGCAATGTAAATGTTGTACATGACCTGAATGTTTTCTCTCAGCCCTGAAATCTCCATTTCTCCAATGTATTGCTTGTTTGATAGAGTAGACAACTGACCATTTCCAAGGATGATGCATTCCCTACATATGAACAGCTTCTCAGAGAGGATCTCTAACTATCCTATAACCTAGAGCAATCTCTCCATGAATAGGCTGTGGAATTGGGCACTCCAGGTGTCATGGCTATGACTGTGCACTTTAGTCTTACTACAATTATGGTCAGTCAGGTCTTGTGGCAATGGCTAGAATTGAAATTAAGGAGGATCCAGCTTTTGAACAGTTCAAAGTACAGAAATGGGTTTTTTTGTGGAAATATATCACAACCAAGAGAGGTTCATTCCAGAAATGCAGGGATGTTTCAACATTAAAAAAATCAGTCAATATAACCCACCATATTCATAGTCTTAGGAAAACCACATGATCACACCAATCACTGCAGAAAAACATTCAACAAAATTCAATATCCAGTAATGATAAAAATTTTCAGCAAACTAACAAAGTACAAAAAAGTTATACAGTCATCCACAGAACAGCTTTGAAGGGCAGATATGAACAGGAAAAATCATGTAGAAAGAGCAAATGTCTTTGGCTTAGTTTGGAATTGCAGCACTGTTTCTTCCTAGCCATGGCCCTTTGACAAGAAACTTAAACTTCCTGAGCCTTGGATTTTTTTTACCTGCAACATGGGGCAGTTATATCTTCCTCAGTACGTCACTGTGAGGATTATATAATACTGTATATATGAAAGCACTATGCAAATTCTAAATCATCCCAGGTAGCATATGCCTACTAGATGAGCAGAATGACTAAGATAATGATAGAATAATATTTCTTCACATTTTTTGTTGCCTAATAAAATGTATTGCAAATCTAAGACTTCACTTTTTACCATGGCTTATGCATGTGGATGGAGAGTTTGGCAATATCAGGACCAAATTTCCTTCATAAATTTTTGTTAATGAAAGCAGTGGAGAAAAAGTAATGGAATAATAGAATATTCTTTATCCTTTACACGTATTTATCTTAGGCTGGCAAATGAATGTATACAGAAGTGTGTGTGTATGTGTGTGGTATGTGTGTGCATCTGGTGTGTGTGTGTGAATGTGCAGTGTATGCATGTGGCTTTGTGTGTGTAAGTGAGTGGTATGTGTATATATGTGGCTATTGTGTGTGTATGTGTGACATGTGTTTGTATGATTGTGATGTGTGTATGGTGTGTGTCTGGTACATGTGACATGTGAATATGTGGGTAGTGTGATGTTGTGTGCATACATTTATGACAAGAGGCTCTGGAACTGACATTTTTATTGAACGCAAATGTTCTCTGGGAAGAGAATTTCTGTGGGTCCATTTATTTATAATTTTTATTTATTTTTCTTTTACTGCAGCCCATGAATAAAAGAATACATATTTTTTATTTTTCTATTCTGGTGTCACAATTTGAATTTATTTCATCCCTATGTATGTCCTTGGGCCTAAAGTTGCCTTGGCTCAACAACAGTAAATAGACAATCCCCAAATCAAACATTAAGGGCTGACTTTTCTTTTCCCATCCCACAAAGAGCATATAAAGGCTAAATACTAAACATTGTGGGACTAAAAGCTTTTAAGTGAAGCAGTGATGATTTTCTTCACACTTACATTTTTCTAAATGTTCCTCTAAAACATCCTAAACTTTTATCATCTTCAAAATATAGGACTTTAAAATATTTAATTAATTCACATAGAGTGAAAGACAGTTGAGAGAATTTATCAGACAATTGTTTAAAATATATATATGTATTTCAAACATCTACCAAACAAACATTAAAGTGGCATATAGATTTAATTCTTCTAGGGAGTCACTTCTGCTTAAATTCTTATTCTCTGATTTATTTCCTACAGTAAATCACTATTCATTGATAACCTTATAGCATAAAGTAGTAAAATGAGGTATTTAATACTTCTAGCATCTAAATAAAGAGATTAAAGTTGTTTTTTGACAGTAATAATTGCACCTTTTACGTTAAAAATTGTGTTTCTGAAAATTATGTCATTCTGATCTCGAGTGGCATCCTATTCAACTTTCATGCAACAGTGAGCATCAAATTGAAGTAGAAAGTATATGCACATAGCTTAGCTTTTATTAGAAATTTGAAAGGACATTATAGAAAGTGTTCAATAGAGAATATTATTTAGACTGTCCATTTATCTGAAACATTAGGCAAACTAAATGGAGCTGCTTTTACCCTTACTAATTTTCAGTGTCTAAGATCAGATACTCTTTGGAGACATTGTACCAGTGGCTTATCTAATATTTCCAAAATCCCTGAAGGCTGAAGCAAAGTCAGAAAATGTCTTCAAAATAAGCCAGCAAAAATATTTCTAGTTTAGGATTTCCTTTTGGTGGTTATAATGTGTGTCTATATATATATATATATATATATATATATATACACACACACATATTAATTAAGAAATCAGAAATTTTCTATGTGAAGTTTTAAAGAGGAAAGGTCATATTTCTTTATCTTTTTTTTTTCACATGAGCAGCTTTTTATTATAAAACAAAACCGATCTGTCTCCACAGGTGGAGAGAGACAGACTGACTCACTGACTTACTAACCGACATGTATAGTCAAGGAAAACCTCACTGATAAGGAGCCATTTGAGCTAAGGCCTCAAGAGATCCATGTGGACTAGCACACAAAAAACGAAATAGTAATCATTGCAGAAGATGGTATGCTGTTGGTTGTCCATCCAACATCCAGTTATTCCTTCCCTCTCTCCAACAGAACCCATCTTTCCTTGCCATAATGCAGCCATGTGATCAGGAGAAAGCTGGAACCGATCTCTAACAGTAGGGGTGGATCCCAGTTAGTCTAAGCCAATTGTGGCCACCCAACCTCACTTATCAGTGACCAATTCAGGAAGCCAGGTTTAAGCCAATCAACACAGGGAATTGCCCTGATCACTGTCACTGGTCCAGGAGTAGGCACATAAGCTAAACGGCCTAAGCAGATTTATATTTCTGTTGAGGAAGGAGGTTTTTTCTTCTGTCCATGATGGATGTGAACAAAGAAGAATGTTGTCACAATTGCATAGGACTTGGTGACACAGCCATCTCCGGACAATGAGGGAAGCCTGGAGACAGAGCCAATATGAAGAAGAGGGCAGAGCTGGGAGCACTGCAGAGAAAAGGAGTCAGAGCCCCAATTATTCCACGCCTGGAGGCTGCTGTGCTTCAAGACTCCCCAGTATGTGAAATGAAATATCTCCTTACTGTTTATGCCAGTTCAAGTTTGGTTTTTTATTCCTTAGTGTTGAAAGGTTCTCGATTATGAAAATAAAAATAATAGCAGCCAACATTTCTTGAGAATTACCTTGTGGCAGGCACATTCTTTATATCTGTAATTTTGTTTAATGTTCTTGACAATCTTATAAGGCAAATACACTATTGTCCTTATTTGTAAAGTGTAAGTGATTTTGCTCAAGGTCATGTGTGTAGTAAGTGGCAAAACCAAATCCTTTTTTGGTTATCTCTTTGTTTGAGACAAAGTCTCGCTCTGTTGCCCAGTCTAGAATGCAGTGGCGTCATCACAGCTCGTTGTATCCTCCAACTCCCAGGCTCAAGTGATTCTCCTGCCTCAGTCTCCCAAGTAGCTGGGACTACAGGTGTGCATCACCACGCCTGGCTAAGTTTTCTATTTTTGTAGAGATGGTCTCACCATGTTGCTCAGGCTGGTCTTAAACTCCTGGGCTCAAGTGATCCTCCCACCTTAGCCTCCCGAGTCAATGGGATTATAGGCATGAGGCACCCCATCTGGCAGAACCAAAATCTTTCAGAGCTCAGAGCCTGTGCTCTTAACTCTATGATGGTTCCACTGATAGATGAGGCAGAGGAAACGAAAGAGGAAGGAGCTAGTGAAGAGGCCACAGGAAGAACAGGCGATGGTGATATTATTATTAAGTTTATAATTATTAATATATAATCTTGTTCTCTCCACCTGGACTACCTCGTCCCTGGAACACCTTTTCCCCATGCCACTTCTCTGCCTAGGAACTTCCATTTGTTCTTTAAGAACTTGACTCAGATGTCACCTCCTCTGAGGAGCCTTCCACATCCCATCTCCCCAAACCTCCAACCCTCTGGAATCCCACAAAAATTTGCTGAGATTTCTATTACAGCCCAAGTTATATTATAAAGTGCTTATTTTCGTACCTCATCCTTGTACTAAATTCAGAACTCCTCGAGGGCAAGGACTATGTCTAATTATTCCTTGTGGTTCCAGTGCTTAGCTCAACTCATTGTAGGTGCTCAGGGAAAGTGAGATTGAATGAACCAATCATCACACCTCGAGGACCCTCTGTCTTACCAGGTACCATGCAAAGAGATGTAAAGTTAAAAAGATCAGGCCTTTGGCCCCTTAAAGTTCATAAAGAAATTGAAGATCTGTTCCTATCTTTCTATTCCACATTATAGAAACCCAACACAAACTAGCTTAAAAGGAAAAAGAATATGGACGGAGACAGAATTTATTTTTCCTAGGCAGGTTACTTCTATTAATAGTTTCAGGAATAGCCGAATTTAAGAGCCAAGGGTTTCCAACAATGTTATTCTCCAGATTAGGTCTCTTTCTATAACCTGCTCTTGGGTGGCTTCATCCTCAGGAATTTTTTTTTCCATGTGAAAGCCCCTCACAGCTCCAGGTTTATATCCAATTGTAGCAAAAATAGAGGTTTTTATGCCAATGGTCCTGGTAAAAGTCCTAGGAATAATTCTCAATGCTTTTAATTGAGTCACTTGCCCTTCACTGAACCCATTATAGTAACTCTGAATAGGCCTATGTCACATGCTTACCTCTGTATTTGGAAGTGGGTTTGACCCTATCCAAATCATATGGATTAAAAGTGAGGGAAGGTTGTTCACCAGAGGAAAATCAAGTTGCTGTTACTAAAAGGGGGAGAAGATATTAAGCAAGAAAAAACCAACATATGTCCTCCATAGAGGAGATGTTCTATACATCAGTAATTATATGGGAAGGCTAGGAGTGATGCCTGTCTTAAGTGCTTACAGCCAAAGATTAGGTAGGAGAAATGGATCACTTCAAGGACAGCTGTCCACAAACACCTTCTAGGAGAAAGCTAATGTACTAGGCCTTTTGGACAGACAGGATTATGGTAGATGAAGATGAGGTGGCCTTTCAGATACATGGAAAGGCATGAACAAAGGCAGATAGGGAAGGATCCTTTGGAGGTTTTCCAAGTTTGCTGGGAACTTTTGGGATTTAAGTCTGGAACTTTGGTTGAGGGCTAGATCTATACATAGTCTAATAAGTGCAAATCCTTTATGCAGATTTCTTTCATGTATGATCTCAAAAAATAGTAATTTTGGCAGGCATCAGGAGTAGGATTATTCTTCCTGGTTACTGATGGGGCAAGTGAGGCCTAGTGCAAGAGATGACTGCTGAGAGTTCACCCTCTTGTGTCCAGAGACAAAACAGCACAAAACGCCCAATTTCTGCCCTCCAGCCCACGACTATGTCCCTCCCCCCATCCACAGTAAAAATAAAATCTGGGGTTGGAAATCACTGGGACAGTAGCTGTGGCTCAGCCTCAGGGCCAGGCTGAGGACGCCTTTGGAGGAAGCTGTGGGAACAACCATAGGCAGAAAGAAGGTATCTGACTTGCATAAGGGCTAAGAGCAGAGACTCTGGAGTCAGGCCTGGTTTTGATTCTCAGTTTCAGAGTTAAGGTGTTATCTTGGACAGAATATATAACTTCTCTAAGCCTTAGTTTTCTCATATGTAAACAAGGTAAAGAACAATACCTGGCTTACAGGATGGTTCATGAAGTCTGAATGAGGTATTGCATATTAAGAACTTAGCACTCTCTTCCTCATCTGGTCTGGTCTCCTCTTCCTTGTCTGGTCTCATCTCCTCTTCCTTATCCTGTCTTGTCTCCTCTTCCTCATCTGGTCTGGTCTCCTCTTCCTCATTCAGTCTGGTCTCCTCCTCTTACTCATCTGGTCTCTTCTCCTCTTCCTCTTCCATTCTGTTCTCCTCTTTCTCTTCTGGTCTGATCATCTCTTCCTCTTCCGGTCTCATCTTCTCTTCTTCATCTGATCTGGTCTCCCCTGACTCTTCCAGTCTGCTCTCCTCTTCCTCTTCTCATCTAGTCTTGTCTCCTCTTCCTCATCTGCTCTTGTCTCCTCTTTGTCATCCAGTCTGTTCTCCTCTTCTCCTTCTGGTCTGGTCTCCTCTTCCTCATCCGATCTAGTCTCCTCTTTCTTGTCTGGTCAGGTCTCCTCTTCCTCTTCTTGTCTGGTCTCATCTCCTCTTCCTCATCCAGTCTCATCTCCTCTTTCTCATCTGATCTCGTCTCCTCTTCCTCATCTGGTCTGGTCTCCTGTTCCTCTTCTGGTCTGGTCTTGTCTTCTCTTCCTTATCCGGTCTCATCTCCTCTTCCTTGTCTGATCTGGTCTCCTCTTCCTCTTTCAGTCTGGTCTCTTCTTCCTCTTCCATGTGGTTTCCTCTTCCTCATCCAGTCTTGTCTCCTCTTCCTCATCCGGTCTGTTCTATTTCTTCATGGAAGAAATAGTCTGTTCCAGTCTGTTCCATTTCTTCATGGTCTGTTCCATTTCTTCATCTTAATGCATGTCTTATTGCCAACCTATTGACTGTGTGTGTGTGTAAGCATGCATACAAACATGCTTTGCTGTATTATTTGACTGTTATTCTTTACTCTGTTTCTATTACTACTGCCAAGAATATTTTGAGGTTCAAACCCATTTTCCAACAAAAATGTTTTTTATATCTTTTATTAAACAAATTAATAACATTTTATAAACTAAACAGTTATATTTGTGTTTCCTATTAATATTTAAACAATTGATTAAAGGCTTAGAACAACACAAAAGGGTTTGATGACCTATAGTGTGTATGCTACAGCTGACATGGTGGCTGATGAATAACCAAAGCATTATCAAGTCCTATCCATGGAATCAAATGTCCCAAAGGGAAGATGTTTATCACTTCTTCTTAGTAGGTATAGATAAAGCATGCAAGATATAGAAAAAACTAAGTTTATGGTTTCCTCATACCAGGAAGTCTAAGAGGTACATCTTCTCAATTTCTTTCCTCCTCTCTCACCATCACTGCCTCTCAATTATACCCTCAAAATAAAAACTTAAAGATGGATGCATATAAAACCATTGGGAAGGTGGTACATGAAGGCAGTTGTAAATACCAAGGTACAAATTATAGTGAATTGTTTTGAGGTAAACTGAGTGATGATGCTGGTTGCTGAATGTATTTTACTTAAGGCCCTGGTTTACATATAAAAGTTTATAGTTTCCATTATAGTAACAGAGGGAGACTTCTTTGATATTTTTAATGTCCAAGGATTACAAGTGTTTTGGGGAACTATAATATGATTATTTGTTGATTGTTAACAAAAAACAATTATTTCTCTCCACATCCCCTTAATAGTTTCCCACAAATCATATCCACACATCTCATTCTTTCCCTTATGGCAAAGACAGACTTGCTGCCCAACAAATTCTTTTCTCTTGGGCTAACAGCTTGACTGCATTTCTTATCCTCTCTTACAGTAACGTAAGGTTATATGACTAAGTTCTAGCCAGTGGAAGGTTAGGGAAAGTGATGGAAGGCATGATCCATAAATACCTTTGGCATGATCCTCTTATTTTCTCTCTTTCCTCAGCAGCTAGTTGAATTTTGATACCAGGGCCATCTAGGAATCCATGTATTAAAAAGGTCAGAACACCCATCAACCTGGGTCCCTGAATAAGTGTGTGGAGCAGAAACCTTCTTCTACCATGGATCAGACTTCATGTAAGAAACAAATAATTGTCTATCATGTTAAGCTATTGAGACTTCAGAGTTTACTCTTCTAGCAGCTAGCATTACCTTAATCAATACATCGCATTCAAAGGAAACTACTATATGGTTCGTCTAGCACCTGTCATATAGAAGATGCTTAATAAAATGTAGCTATTATTATCACTAATAAAAAACATTATTTTACTTATCCTGCTTGTGCAAGCCTCTATAAGATAATGTCACACTGCAGTAGTAAGAGACAGAGACATGCAGTTACATGGGGTTCTGCTTTGCTGTCATCCACAGGAGTTTCAGAATCCATTATTTCTGCTGGATAATAAATACAAACAAGCACAGTCAGGGGTAAGATCAGGCCCTGTATAGTGCCCTTCACATAGCACAATCTTAATCAGTGCTTTCCCATCACACTGATTAAAACAATGAGTGCCTTGTTGGGCCACTTCCCCCAACACACACTTAGGTTGTGATCTGGTAATTTTTGTAACAGATCATAGAGAATACCGAACTGCTATGGTACCTTGGTGAGACTAGAAGCTTAACTGAAAACAAAGGTTCCAAGTACATAAAATATTTTTATGTTGATATCAGAAGAGAGTTATTTCAATTGACATTTAAATTAAATATAAGGCTCCAACATATGAAATAGCATATAAAGTAATAATTCAGAAAATGTCGAAATTCATAATGACTTATTCTCATTTGGGTATAACATTTGTCAAAAAACTGAAATACTTATTTGTAATTTGGTTGTTAGATATCTAACCTAAATTCATACAAAGTGAACACTCAATGTTAAAATTTTCCATTCTTTTCAGTGTATTATACTGGAAACATAATGTGAAGCACGACATCAAAAAAGTAAATATTCAAGTCATAAGTGTTTAAGAAGGAGAAGAGAAAGATAAAGATAAAGAGGTAGAAAACTTATTTAAAGAAATAGTAGCAAAAAACTTTCCAAACCTGGAGAAATATGTAAATATCCGGGCCCCGGAGGGTCAAAGTCCCTGATCAGATTAAATCAAAACAAGACTACTCTGAGATATATTATAATCAAACTGTCAGAAAGCACAGACAAAGAGAGGATCCTAAAAGCAGCAAGAGAAAAGAAGCAAACAGCATATAAGGGAGTTCCAATGCAGCTAGCAGCAGATTTCTCAGTAGAAATCCTATAGGCCAGGAGATAGTGGGATTACATATTCAAAGTGCTGAAGAAGAAAACTCACAACTAAGTGTACTGTATCCAGAAAAGCCATTTTTTAGAAAAGAAGGAACAATAAAGACTTTCCCAGATAAACAAAAGCTGAAGAAGTTCATTACCACCAGACTTATCTTACAAGAAATGCTAACAGGCATTCTTCAAGCTAAAAGAGAAGAACACTAGTGAGTAATATGAACTTCTGAAAGTATGATACTCACTGGTAAAAGTAAATACACAGTCAAATTCAAAATACTCTAATGCTCTCATGGTTGTATGTAAATTATATCTTTAGCATGAAAGCTAAAAGACAAAATTATTAAAAATAATAATAGCTACAATAATTTGTTAAGATACACAATACAAAAAGATATAAATTGCAACATCAAAAATTCCAAATGGTGATGGGGAGAGTGGAGTAAATGTGTAGTGTTTTTTGCAATAAAATTATTATCAGCTTAAAATATCTTGTTATAACTATGTTTTTTATAAACCTCATAGTAACTACAAAGCAAAATCCTGTGGTAGATACTAAAAAAACAAAAATCAAAAAATCAAAACATACCACTAGAAGCCAGGCATGGCACTACAGCCAGTGCAGGCCTGTAGTCCCAACTACTTGAGAGGCTGAGGTGGGAGGACCACTTGAACCCAGAAGTTCAAGGCCATAGCACTGCAATTAAGCCTGGGCAACATAGTGATACTACATCTCTTTAAAAACAACAATAATAATAACAACAACAACATATCACTAGAGAAAATCACAATCACCCAGAAAAAAGACAACAAGAAACAAGAGCATAAGAGAGGAATAAAGTATCTACAAAACAACCAGAAAACAAAATGGCAGTGGTAAGTACTTACCTATCAATAATTATCTTGAATGTAAATAGATTAAATTCTTTAATCAAAAAGCATAGAGTGACAGAATGGACAAAAAAATCAAGAGCCAAGTATATTCAGCCTATAAGAAACTCACTTAACCTGTAAGAACACACATGGATGGAAAGTTAAGGGATAGAAGAAGATATTCCAAGCAAATTGAACCAAAAGAGAGCAGAAATAACCATACTTAAATAAAATAGACTTTAAGTGAAAAGTTGTAAAAAGAAACAAAAAGGTCATTATATAATCATAAAGGATTGTATTTAGCAAGAGGATATAATAATTGTAAATATATATCACCTAACATCAAAGCATCTAAATATATAAAGCAAATATTAATAGATCTGAAGGGAGAGATAGACTGCAATACAATAATTCTAGGGAACTTCAAACCTCCACTTCCGGAAATGAATAGATCATTCATACGGAAAAACAATAAGGAAACCTCAGACTTAAACTACACCCTAGATAAAATGGACCTAACAGACATGTACAGAATATTCCACCCAACAGCAGCAGAATACACATTCTTCTCAACTGCACAAGGAACATTTTCCAGGATAGATCATATGTTAGGCCTAAAACAGGTCTTAACAAACTTAAGAAGATTGAAATCATATCAAGTATCTTTTCTGACCACAATGGTATAAAACTAAAAATCAATAACAGCAAGAATGTCAGAAAATTTACAAACACAGGGAAATTAAACAACATGCTCCTGAACAACCAATGGGTGAAGGAAGACATTAAAAAAGAAATTTAGGCCGGGCGTGGTGGCTCACGCCTGTAATCCTAGCTCTCTGGGAGGCCGAGGCAGACGGATTGTTTGAGCTCAGGAGTTCGAGACCAGCCTGAGCAAGAGCGAGACCCCATCTCTACTAAAAATAAAAAGAAATTAATTGGACAACTAAAAATATATAGAAAAAATTAGCTGGGCATGGTGGCATATGCCTGTAGTCCCAGCGACTCGGGAGGCTGAGGCAGTAGGATTGCTTGAGCTCAGGAGTTTGAGGTTGCTGTGAGCTAGGCTGATGCCACGGCACTCGCCCCGGGGCAACACAGTGAGACTCTGTCTAAAAAAAAAAAAAAAAAAAAACTTAAAAATTTCCTGAGACAAGCAAAAATGGAAACACAATGTACCAACACTTATGGGATACACAAAAGCAGTTCTAAGATGGAAATTTATAGCAAAAACCACCTATATCAAAAGAGAAGTA
>CAUYSK010000679.1:0-29886 GCA_963575035.1 Avahi laniger
GACAGCAGCCCAGAGAGAGAACTAATCTGCCTGGAGCCACACAGATGGGGGACTGGGGCCACTCAGAGGCCGTGCCTGGAACCTGAGCTGATTTGCCCGAGGGGTCGGGGTGGGGGTGCTGACAGCAGGAGCATGGCTCCAGTGGGCAGCGGGCAGGGGTGGGGACAGGGCTTGGAGGCAGGACAAAGTCACCCTTGTCTATGAGCTGGCAGTAAGAACAAAGGGGCCATTTAAGCCCTTTGGCTTCATTCTATCAACAAAGAGGGCCCAGAGGGCTGAGGAGATATCAGTGGTTTAAAGCAGGAACCCATATCATGTGAAATTCTCCCCCTAGAGACCGGTTCTCAATGAGCAAGAGAAGGTGAGGGAAGGTGCTGGAAGCCGGGCCCAGGAAGATTTCTCACGTTAACTGGTAGCAGGAAGGAACACTGGACTGGGAGTCAGGAGCTGAGATTCTAGCTCTGAGCTGCCCATCACTTTGGACAAGACATGGACTTCGCTGAGCCTCCATGTCCTTATATAACCTGGGAAGAGTCCCTGGACCTTGCCTGGCCTCAGTTTCCTTTCTGTTTAATGGGACGGGAATACTGGCTGAGCAAGCAAGAACGAGAAGGACTGTGAGGGTCCGGGGGTCCTGGGTTCATACCTGGGTGAGGTCCCATGGGGACTGGGCAGGGAAGGCCTCGTGAGAGCAGATTCCACCAGCGTATGGCCCAGGCTGGTCACGGAGCTGTGTGAAGGCGGAAGGGGCCCATCACCATGGGAAGGCAGAGTGGGCCCCGCTGGGCCTCACGTCTGCGTGTGAGGTAGACTGGAGGCCAGCAGGGGTCTAGGGAGCCTGAGGGGTGCCCAGTGCTGGCCCTTGCAGCACCCCTGGCTAGGCAGCCCTGTGGATCTGCTGCCCTTCTTTCCAGAACTCTTGCTTGCTCAAAATGAGACAGAACCAGAAGACATCGGTGTCTTGAATGATCCAACACAGGTCTATTCAAGGGTCCTAGGAGCAGATGAGTTTTGAGGCCAGCTCAGAGAGGCTATCACAGGGAGCTGCAACCAGCATGCTCTTGAAGTAATAAAACCTGGGCCCAATTGGCTTGTTCCTGAGGATGCAGAGCTAATGTAATCAGAGAGGCCCAAGTATTGGAAGAACAGCAGCATAGTCATCTTAAAATTGCGCCCGTGGCTTCCCATCAGAGGCAGCAGGAAACAACCTTTCTTCTGAATAATCAATATTCACTTTGCAACCCCCACCCCATTTTTTCTTACCGAGAAGATCCAAGCCTGCCGACGTGATTGCCTGCCGAGGCCGGGGACTTGGTCAGGCCCGGGTCCTCCAGGAACTTGGTGTAGGCGGGGCTGACCTCGGGACCACTGGACCCCTCACCCGCTCCTTTATTCCGAAGATACTGTAGGGAACAGATGTCGGTTCGATTCTCAGAGCTTTGGCTCAGAGGCCTGGAGAAGGCAGGAGGGGGCCTTGGCTTGATTTCGGGGCTTTCAGAGGATATGAAAGAGGCTTCTCTTCAGGAGTGAAAAGCGAGGCCTGTTTGGGGAAGGCACTGCTTGCATGATAATGACATCTAATAATGCCTCTCTTCAGAAAGGGAACTGCATGACGAGAAGACGGTGACGGGGCCAGGAAGCTGTTCTACATTCGGGTTCCAGAGGGAGGTGCGTGGCCTCGTGTGCGGGGCAGGTCAGAGACTGACGTCTCCGAGTGGGCCCCCTTCTCTGGGCAGCCCTACCCACGTGTGGATGAACTCCAGGTGTGACTTGAGGCCAGCTGCCTGCGTCAGCTGGAACACCTGGACCTTCCAGACGCCCGGGGCCAGAGCGGTTGGCAGGGCCTCAGCAAGGGCTGGCAGCCTTGGGAGGAGGCTGGGCCTCCCAGGTGCCTTCCTCTTCTGGACACGTGGTGGTCTGGGCTGAAGAAGGAGCATTAGAGGACCTTCAGCAGGAGGTCAGGCCAGCATCAAGGAGGGGACAGTTGGTGTGATCCCCCAACAACCTGGCATGTCCTCCAGCCCCACCCATTCTGAGAAAACTTGCAATGTGTGCAAACTTGTCTGTTGGGCAATGCTTGGCCACCAACCAGGTGATGACCTCTGAGGTAGGAACAGTCTTCTCTTGTGTGCCTGGAGCAAGGACAGCAGTGAGATGAAAATGCTGGAATGTTGCCGTGTGCCCCTTCAGACTTCCCTTCTGCATGAGCTGGGGAGGGGAGCAGGGCAAGGACTGCGAGGCAACATCCCACTCACTGCCACGCATACTCTGTTCCCAGGCCTTCCTCATGCCCCAAGGCTCTCCTCAGCCAGTCCCATGGGCCCAGGCTGCCCTGGCCTCTGCGGATGGAGGCTGCTAGGGCCGAGGGGCTTTTGGGCTCACGCCTCTGACCGGACCACGGATCCATGGTAACGAAGGGCAGGGCTGCTCTGTGACATGCCTTTGGCTGGACCAGTTGACCTCCCAGTGTGCCAGAGGCTGTGAGGCTCCTTTGCAAGAGAGAGACCTGTGTGCCTGTCAAGGATTTCTTCTCCCCAGAGGCCACCATCTTCCTCCCCCAGCACCAGCACCACCACAGGTAGCCCCAAGCTGTGCCCTCAGGGCACCTGCCAAGACAAAGTATCTTTAGGAGCTCACTCATTAGACAAGCATTTATTGAGTATCTGCTGTGTGCTTGGTCTAGTGCCAGGCACTGAAGCACCATAGTCCGGCCCCCTCAAGGGGAGTTCAGGGGAGAAAACAGGCAAATAACCAACCAGAGTGGGAGAAGTTTGGCTTGGGGATGCACGGGGCGTTAAGAGAGTGCCCAGGAGGGGCTTCATGGGGAGCCCATGACTAAGTAAGACCTGAGGCCAAGGGACAGCTGGCCAGACAGAGGCAGCGGGGAGGAAGGAGAAAGGGAAAGAAGGGTAAAGCATGTGCACAGCGCTGGAGTGAGGAGCAAGCAGGCCCATATGTGGCCAGAGGGAGGGGAAAGGGAAGAGTAAAGAGAAGATGCAGAAGGGGTGGCAGCAGAGCTAGTCCCATGGTACCCTGCAAGCTGGGTGCAGAAGAGTGGCTTTCCTTCTCCCATCCTGCTACCTGGAATGTGAATGCAATGGCTGGAGCTGGAGCCACCATCTTGGCTCATGAGGATGAGAGCTGCAGCTGAGGATGCGAGAGGGTGAGCTGGAAGGAGCCCACATCCTTGAGGACTGGATGAAGCTAAGGGTGACAGGAAGCCATGGATAGATTCAAGCAGAGCAAGGACACAATTAGGTTTGTGTTTTAGAAAGGAAAGATGTGTGCAGAATGGGCTGGCAAGCCAGATGGAAGCCAGTAGCCAAAGTGGAACCAGGAAGGATGTGGTGTGGCCTGAGTGAAGGCAGGCGGAAAGCAGTGGAAGAAGCTGAGATTTCTCAGGATGCTGGATGGACTTGCTGAGCCTTGGAAATGGATTCCGGGGCTGGGCCAGCGCCCTACTCACCTGCACACTGAGTTGCCCGATCTCCAACTCCAGCTGCCGCACCTTGGCCTCGCGCTCAGCCACCATGGCCCGCAGCTGGGCAACGAGGCTGCTGCTCTGCTGAGCCTCGCTGTGGCGCTGCTGGTCCAGGTGGTGCTGGGACACCCGCGCCTTTTCCTCCTGCAAGCCCAGGCTGCCCAGAATCTCCTGCAGCTGCTTCAGTTGGTCCTGGGGGCCAAGCAGGGGCAGGTGGGGCAGGGAAGGACAAGAGCAGACTGCCTCTCCCACCCCAAAGCCACAGGAATCTACCGGTGACTGTTTCCTTGAGAAGCAGGAGCACCTTCCTTGCCTGCCCTCAGCGGGGGTCAAACCAGGAGGTGGGAACCACGCCCTTATCTTGTCCTCAGCTTCCTTCTGAGTTTGGGGCTGAGAAGGACACCCAAGTGGCTCTCAGGGACAACAGATAGTAGCTCAGACGGTGGCTCCTCAGCCGGTGGGGGAGATATTTGGGGAAAAAGAAAGCCTGATCCCACTTTGCTGGGAGACAGTACCTGGACCCCTCGCCAGGGATCCTTGAGCACCTGGCCCAGGCCCCATCCCCTGGAAATACTCCCAGGGAGACTCCCAGGGCAGAGGCTTCCTGCCTGGGGCCAGCAGACAGGACAGTGTCAGTGATTTGGAACAGGTGGGGCTGTTGTCCTCACCTCCTACGGAGGAAACTGAGGCCCAGAGAGCCCGAGGCATATTGCTGATGAACAGCAGGGCCAAGCCTGGTTTGCAGCTCTCATCACGCCACCTTCTGACAAAGACAGTGGCATGCAGGGACCTCAGAGGACATCCAGCCCTGTACCTTATTTTGAAAACTGGCTGCTGAGGCTCAGCGAGGGGATGCACCTGGCCTAGCGTCACACAGTGAGGTGCTGACAGAGGCAGGCCTAGATCGCAGGTCTGTGCCCCACAGACCACCCCGCCGTGTGACGTGATTATGGACTAAGGCGAGTGCCCGGGCCAGCACCCCACGAACGCTCCAGCCAAGCCAGGCATGGTCACCTCTGGGGCCAAACTCTGGGCTGCCTCAGGTCCCAGAGAGAAAAGCCCAGGCTGTAGGGTCAGGAAGGCAGTGCAGCCCTGCTAATCCAGGAAGGTTTTATAGTCAGATGAACCTGATTTGAACTCAGCTGTGTGATCTCAGATGAGTTATCTAACAATTTGAGTCTTACTTTCCCCATCTGTGAAATGGGATTATAATATATGTCCCTGGGAGCTGTGTTGGGGACTAGCCATTATAAAGCGCCCAGAGACGAGGGCCCCATGCCATCACAGAGGCAAGAATTTGCACTGACTCCCTCAGTTGTCCCTCCCAGTCCTTGCTCAAAAATAACCCAGAGTGTAATCCCATCTCCTCCCCCTCATATGTCTCTTTCTCCTTCGGGGTCCATGGGCCGAGGGGCTCATGCCCAGCACTGCCAACATCACAGCCCCCTCTGTGCCCTCTGAGCGGTTCCTGTCCCTGGGGCGGAGGCGGGGCTTTGGTGCCGGGGCCCATCCGGTTGTGCGGGTGGCATTGCGGGCTGAGTGGGGGCTCGCTCTGCCGGGGCTGGGGCCCATCCTTGGGGGCCGGGGCCTGGCTGCTGCCCTGCCTGAGTGGCGGGGCCGTACCATGAGGGCGTCGATGAGCTCGTCGTCATGCCTGCCCTTCTCCACCAGGGTCCCCAGCTGACTCCTGAGGGTCTTCACCTCACTGGACAGCACCTTGTTGCGAGACCTCATGCCCTCGAACTTCTTTTTCAGTTCTTCAAGCTCCCTCTGGAGGGCGTCCCGCTCACCGGCAAGTTTCTGGAATTAGAAAGTGAGGGCGTGGCAACAGGGCTGAGTGGGACCGTGGCCACGTCTGGTCCCTCGCTCCCACTCACTGGTGAGGCCCGGGAGGATGGGGGCACTTGTTGAAGGCCACAGTGCAAGCCAGCAGAGCCGGGCCAGCCCTGACTCCCAGCCCGGGCCTCTCAGGGATGTCACGAGGCCCACAGCCTCTGGCCCTGGCCCTAGCACATGACAGACAGCGCTCCTCCCCTCAGCCTGAGACACGTGAGAGAAAACCCACGTTCCCAGCGTGGCCAGCTCTGGGCGTGTCCTCCAGAGAGCACGGCTGGCCCCCGGCTGGGGAAAAGAGAAAAGCCATACTTGAGTGAAGTGTTCTAAGCCTAGGCGCCAAACTGCAGCACCTCACCCCACCACGGGCCAGAGCCAGGGAGGTCCCACCCGCCACTCCATCCTCTCACTTCCTCCACAATAGTCCGACACGAGCCCCAGACTGCACCTTGCTTTGCAGCTGCAAACCGGAAACTCATGTGCAGCACCCCTCTTTGGAGTCTCTCATTCATCCATCCCTCCATTCCCAAACGTTTCCTGAGGGCCTACTATGTGCTCAGTTTACTGCAGATGCTGGGAATCCAGCAGAGAACAAAACAGAGTCCTCGTCCCCAAAAAGCTGCCATCCTAGTGGGAAGACAGATAACGTCAAATCATGACAAATGCAAACTGAGAAGTGGGGGGAGGGAATAGGGACACAGGGCACGGTCAGGGAAGGCCTCTCTGAAAAGGTCACAGCTGAGCAGAGACTGAAGGAGACGAGGGGAAGAGCGAAGCCTGGGCTGGAACAGCGTGGCCGGAGCTCAGAGAGTGAGGGGCAGAGGCCAGGTTAGCTAAACCCTTAGAGCCAAGGTGAAGACACTGAGGAGGGTCCTGGGCCATGGGTGACATAATCTGACTTGATCCTGAGGGTCAATTATTGCTAGAAAAGTGTTTTCAGATCCTTGATGAAGCGAATCACAGAAATGCAAAATCAGTAAGACACGAGGCATCTACAGCACACAGCCCTTTGCACGGAGGCAGCCATTGTTCACCTGCTGCTCTCCTGCCTACATGCTCCAGGCCCTAGCAGGCACCTGGCAAGGAAACGCACACGGGAAATTGTTTCCTTCCACCTGCCGTTACAGCTTGCGTCAGTCCACCCCTTCCAACAAACTCTGTTCTGTGGAAATGTGTAGGTCCAAGCTAGGTGCATTTCAAACCCAACACTTCCGAATCTCAACGCTTTTCTCCCCTTGGACCCACTCCCTATGTCCCCTACCCACCCACTGTGCTCCCCAGAAGTCCTTCCCAATTCTTCCTACTCCTCTCCCTTCCATGTGCAATCAGCCATCGAGCCCTATAAAATCTACCCGCAACATCCCAGGTGTCCGGACCCCACTACAGTCCTGTCTTGGTGAGGTCCCTGGTCATGTCTGTTTTACTGTTCTGCCTCCATGCCTCTTCCAACCCATTCCCCTTCTTCCTCCAACCATGTGACCTTTCCAGAATGCATAGCTGACCATGTCCCTCCACAGCTCAAAACCCTTCAGTGGTTCTCCACAGCCTTCAAGATACAGCCCCACAGCCCTGGCTGGCACACAGGTCTAGCAGGCCCTGGCGCTGCCCAGCTCTCCAGTCTCACCGTCCCCCCGATGGTCTAGAACGCTGGGAGGTACAATGTGGTGATGGTCACAGCGTTCCTAGCACAAGGCCTCACCTGAGGTGGCACTCACAAATGCAAGTCTCCCTGTGAAAAGGTAAGGCCTACTGTTGAGTAGCCCACTGCCAGGCCACTGAAGCCGGCCTGCTGTGGGTTTGCCAGCACCTCCTCCTGCTTCTTCTGCTACTTCCTTTGAGGTAGTCCCCACTCCCACTCTCAGTGCAAGTCTGGGGAGGCTAACTCATCCCCCAAACCTTGGGGCAGGTGTCTGAAGCTTGGCCAATCAAAGCACCCTGTACCCTTAGCCACACTGATTGGTTCAGGGATGGCCACATGACCCGAACTAGACCAAAGACACCCAATTCTGGGACTTTGTTGGAATTACTGGGAAAGAGAAGCCCTTTGCCTGTGGAGGCTGGGTTGGAGGATAGGCCTGGGACTATGGGGGGCCCTGTGGGAGACAGTAAAACCAACCCAGGGGAAAGTGGAGCTGAGACCAAGTCCCCCAAATCCCTGGATCCATCTGCACCACTGATGAGCCACCTCTGGACTGTTCATTTCCATGGTCCAGTAAATGCCCCTTGTTGCTTAAACTGACACTCCCAGGCCAGCCTTCCCACTCCATCATCCAGGAGCTGTCTTCCTTCCAGCCCATCCAACCCCATCGTAGCTCCGACCGTGATCCGCCCCCTCTCCCTTTTACACTGGAAGTTTCAGGCACAGCATCTCCAAAACAGCCAGGAAGGGGCCACCCAACGTTCATTGCATGGGCTCGGGGTGAGGCTCCAGCTAGACGGCTCAAGCTGAATTGAAAGGAAGTGACGGACATGCACAGAGGTGACCCAAGGCCCCAGGTGTCTCCTGCCTAGAAGGGATGGCTCAGACTTCTGGTCACATGTGCCTCAGAGCCCTGCAGGTGCAGTCATGCTCTCCCGGGCCACGGCGCCCAGTGTACCTGCTCCCTGGGCATGCGTTACCTCCCAGCCTTCCTGCTTCTCCCTTTCCAGGCTGCGGATCCTCAGCAGGTTTTTCTCCTGGGCTGACAGCTTCCTTGGGTCTGGATGGACAGACTCATCACTGGCCGTTCCTGCAGACTGGCTTCGGGTCTGGCCCAATTGCTTCTCAAGCTCTCGAACCTAAGGGCAGTAAAACTTGTTCCATAATGGCTCTGCAGTCAAAGACTCTACCACTTGGACATACAGTGGGAGACCCCACTGGGCTGAGGATTGAACCAGCATTCCCCATGGTTGTGGTAGCCCCACATGAGGGGGACTCGGGTGGGAAGATCTGAATTGGCATCTTGAACAAAATAGCAAAAGACACCAGAGAGGTTTAGCTTAGAAAAAAGCCACTTCAAGGCAAATGAGAAAAATCACTGCATCTCTGAGGGGCTATTTGAGGCCGAGAAGTGGACGTGTGGTCTGAGGAACCTCAGAGGAACACGACGGCAGGTCTCGGTACAAGGAAGACCTGTCGACCAGACAGACAGCTTAAGGCTGGGGGTGCTCCTCAGGAGGTGGTGGGCCACTTGCAGGATACTGCCGAGGGAAGGCAGGGTTTGGAAGCTGAGAGATTGGCTCAAAGCCTCACTGTGTGACTGAGCACAGGTTACTTAATTTCTCTGAATCTCAGTTCCCTCATCTGTAAAATGGGCCTAAGAGTACACCCTGCATAATGTTATGAGGATTCAGTGTTCCGAGGTTGTCCAAGCCTGGGAATTTTCCAAGATTTTTCTTGGCATGAAAAATCTTAGGGCTCACTCCAGACCAACAAATCAAAGCTGCAGGGGAAGGTCCTTGGAATATGAATTTTAAACAATTGCTACAGGTGATTTTTAGGATTAGGCAACTAAGAAATCCCAAGATGGTCCAGGTGAAGCCCCCAACACAGCCTGGCCACATGGGTCTCAGTAAGCGACAGGTAAATTTCATCCCACAGAACAATGCCTTCATCACTCTGGGGCTTAAGCAGTTAACTCCTAGGGTCCTTCTTACCCTGGTTTCCATGTTGACTTGCCCAAATGACAGAACAAAGTTGGTACACCTGAGCCGAAAAGGAAGCAAAATTCACCAGGATCACGGCAAAGGGCAGGAGCATTGCTTTGAAGGCACTTTTAGCGCCCTCGTGTGGCAGAGTGTGGTAAATCCATTTAAGTGTTAAAGAACAGGGTTACTTTTGATCATTTAATGTACAACTTAATAACAATAATAACTGATTTGTTGAGTGCTTATTATGGCCAGGCACTATTCTGGGTGCTTTGAAAATGTTACTTCATTTAACTCCATTTTACAGGTGAAGGGACAGAGGCACAGAGAAACGAAGTGATTTGCCTGAGGTCACAGAGCTAGGAGACCAGCGGTCACATTCGAACTCAGACCTCTTGAACACCAAGGCCACACACTGATCATCAATTACAGTTTCTTGGAATTTTTTTTTCCCCTTTATGTTGGCTTCAAGGATCCCACGGGAAACGCTGAGGATAAAAGCCCCCCAGGAACCCGGGCCCTTGAAGTTCTGGGAATGAAGGTGATGTGTTTGGTGAATAGTGGAACGCACACACCTCCTTGTGTGTTTCTCGGTTTGGAGGCAAAAGGGGAAAATAATCGCAGCTAACCTTTGTCCAGTGCTTCCTCCGTGCCTGACACCATACTGAGTGCCTTATAGATACTGACTCATGCAGTTTTCCCCACAGCCCTGTGGGGTGGGAGCTGTTATTATCCCCCTTATACAGATGAGGAGTCTGAGGCACAGAGAGGAAGGAACTTGCTTGAGGTCACAAGCTGGCGAGTGGAGAGCTGGGATTTGAATTTAAGCAGCCGGGCCTCGGAGGCCCTGCTCTTAGCAGGTATGCTCCCAGACATGCAAAAATGAAGACGGAGACAAGGCTAAGTTTTTGTTGGGTAGTTAAAACTTTCAAAAAACTACAAGCATCTGGACACAACTGGAAAAAGCCTACAATTACAACAGTCACGCAAATTTACGGAAACTAGGGGAAAAATATGCCTGGAGTAAAATAAATCAAACCAAAGGCACTGGCATTTGTTAAGCTCCAGAGCCTGGCATGTGGTAAGTGTTATATAAGTGCTTCTTCATTAAATAACGAATCGAAATCAGGCTGGCTGGGGAGAAGGTAAAAACAACAGCCCTGCAAGCGTGTTCTGCAGGGCCTAAAGGTCTCTTTTGGGCTCTGTATGCTTAAGTCTCTGGTGTGGGGCAGTGCACGTCTTTCTGGGGCATTTTTGATTACTTTATTCAGGATCAGGAGAAGTCTGATGACGTACTCACCTTGCTCTGCAAAACAAGAATTTGTTGAGCCCGACCCCTCCAGGTCCCTGGCGAGGACAGGAGCTGCTGGACATTGACGTCTTCCCCAACCTCACTGGCCAAAACCTGAATAAGGCAGGGCCGTCAGCGCGGCCAGGAGAGAGGGTCCGCCCCACTCCTAAAGCTGCTGCCTATTCACAGGCAGCGCTGGGTGCGTGGGGCCCCCAGAGGGCTCGGCCTTCACCCACACAATCTTCCTCCTGCCTCAGGGCACAGCCCTCAAAGATCAGTTCACCACGTTCAGCTCTCCCGGGGAAAGGAGCAAACACAACATCCCCAATATTTCTTGGCAATGCTTAGAGCAGCCAAGAAACCGCCAGTGATGCCCAGATAGGGCCCCTTGCTCTTGACGTATTCTGGGATGAGTGAACCCCTACTCTGACCAACACCTCCTCACCTGCTCACCTGTCACCTAGAACTAAGATAATTCTGCATGGCCACAGGAAGCATGTTGCCACAGGGCCGTGCCCCCGTGAAAAGCCAGGAACAAGTGGCCATCTGAGTGCAGCGAGAAGGAAGCTGCGGCATGTCAACTGGGGACACTGCGGATCGAGAAGGGCCCGGCTTTGTGGCTGTGGAAATGCAGTGTTCAGGCCCCACCCCAGGGCTCTGAGGCAGAAACAAGATACTCCAGCTTGTGACTTGGGCCCCGCTGAAGCCTGTCACAGAAACCTGATCCAGCATACCAAGTCTCTGGTGCTTGTTTCCACAATAGAACACTGTTTTGGAAATCTTGGCCAGTCTGAGTGGTTCCAGCAGGGAAGACAAATGCCAGAGAATTCACTATGTAAATAAAAATAAATAACATACCAACTGGGCCTGTGTCCCAAGTCTGAGCATTTTCTTTTGAAAAGGGCCTTTAGTACACAACCTATTCATTTTCTAATGTTACAGACAGAAGAGAGCAGGAGACAGGTGTTGGCAGGCTTCCCAGTCAAAGGTGGCATATTAAAGGGAGACCCAGGATCTACTGGGACACAGGCGGTGCAGGGAAGGCTTATCCACCTCTCCCTAGGTGGATGGCGCCATCCTCCTCAGCCCAGCTGGTATGAGCACCCTCAGGCAGCCAGCGACCCTGCTCACAAATGGGTCTGTACTAAGGGCTGGTGGAAGGAAGTTACCAGATCTAGCGCCTGACCCAGAGCCAGCAGGATGTTCACAGGGCTGAGCATATGTTTGCTCTGCTCACTGAATGGGACCCATTGTGCCAGCTGTGCCCTTCCCAGGCCCAGCCCCAGCCGTGCAAAAAGCCCGGAGCCCTGGCTCTGAAAGACCTTCTGGGCCATCCGCAGCTCCTGCTTCACAGACTGGATCTGGTTGCGGAGGTCACTCATCTTCAGGTTGGTGGCCGCCAGCCTGTCCTGCAGGGCTTTCACTTCTGGGGTCTCCAGCTGGTTGGGAAGGACAGGAGAGAAAGCAGTCACTTGTTGTCTAAATAATAATCACAGCCCCCGTTTATGCAAGTAAGTGTCAGGCACTGTGCTAAGTGCTTGGTGTGGAGAAACTCATTTAACTCTCATAAACCTTTGTGACGTCGGTTTATTGTCAGTCCCCTCTACATGCAAAATGGAGGCTGGTGGCAGGTAAGTCCCTTCAGCTTGGGCTACCTGGTTAGTAAAGGTGGAGGATGGATTTGAATCCTAGCAGCTCAACTTTGGGGCCGAGCCCTTTGCTCAGAGTCTTGTGCACGCACTTGCGATGCATGCTGTGGCCACAGAGGTGAAGCACCTCCCAGACACTTCCTGGGTGTGGACTCTCTGCTGCGCTCAGAGATCGGCATCATAGCTAATACATCTTCACGCAGAATAGAGAGGAAACTAGATCATTCACGGAAGGCAACCCTGGCTTGGCAGGAGGGCTACACGACCACCCTAAATCAGGGCCTCCCTCTCTCGGAACTGTCAGCCTGAACCTGTCTCTGGCAGCTGAGGGGCCTTGGGTTCCCTTTCCCGACAGTGCTCAATGAACAGAAATAAGGATCCAGTTTAATCCCCAAACGTTTCGTCTCTGTGGCTTGAAGAATTGCAGCAACCATGAAACTGCCTATTGAAACTCTTCGTGATGTCTTTTTAAAAAAATAATGTTTGACTTAAACTATCTGGATGCAAATTTTTCTTAAATGGGCTGACCACTTCTCTGTCTTCAGCAGACGTTCCTGAGACTCCCAGAAGTCTGGCATTAAAGGGACCTGCAAAGTCAGCCCATTCAAACCCCTTCCATAGAGATGAAGATAAGGTCCAGAGAGGGGAAGTAACCTGCCTTGGGGTACACAGCGGGTGACGTAGGTGGGATTAGGCCCCGGCCCCTCCCCTGCCCTGGCTGATTCCCCCAACTTAAGCTGCTGCTAACGCTGGGCACAAGGCAGCAGGGACGCTGGCTGGTGGGCTGGGCGTCCCATCAGGCAATGACGCTGGCCCTCTGCTCCTGCCCAGAGGCCAAGTGGGCTGGACTTCCAGGACACAGGGCTGGCACTACAGTGGCTTCCTTACCTTTCCTTAGTGGGCGCAAACAGAATTTCCTGTGAATGCTAGTGCGAGAGACAGATCCGAGCAGACTGCGTCCGGGAGGTTCCATGGACCCCGGGGGCTTTGGGCAGCCCAGCTGAAAACCACTGGTTAAAGAAACCAGACATGGACGCGTGGTCCCGAAACCCTGGCCTCATCTAGTTGCCTCATCTACGGAATGGGCACAAAAATACTTCCCTGTCTTGCTTCCTCACGGCAGCACCATCAGGCTAAAGAGAATAACCAGTGTGAACAAAATTTGCAAACTGGGAACTTACGTGAAGCATAAGTACATCCTTTTATTAGCATATTTTTTTCTGTGTCCTTCCTCTTGTTTGCCATCCCTGTTCCCTATGGGGTCCCTGTCTTGTCTCCTGCTAAATGTGTGGCTTTGGATTTGCCCTGGGGTGGGAAGCAACATCCCCAGCCTCTCAGATCTTCGGTGCCATGAGCTCCAGTGGCCGTAACAGCTCATGTACTCCCACAGCTGTCGGCACCTCAAGTGGCAGTACGCGAGCATCCCACGTGGCAGCATCTCTTAGAGCTGCTTAGAGCGTGGAAAGAGCATTCGGATTCGATCTGGATCTAGAACCAGGCAATGATGTCTTCCCCAAGCCTCATTTCCTCATCCGTAAAATGGGGGTATATAATGCCAACCTCCAGGGTACCTATGAGGGTTGACAGGACAATGCATGTAAACGGTGCTGTCTGGGGCAGGTTCTGGCGGAGGGAGATGCGCTGGGTGGGCAGGTGGCAAAGGGGTGGCAGCCAGATGGTGCTCTGGAGAGGCCTGGGCCGGGCCCCATCCTCCTGGCCTGGGCAGCAGGGCTCAGCAGACCTCCCGGCTGTTTCAGAGCTCTCTCTGCCCACAGTGAAATTCCACAGGCTTTGCGGAGGACCTGGGTGTGGGCACACTCCTGTCACGCCCTCGGGCTATTTTCTTTGATGGAGCAACTGAAATGCAGCCCACAGGGAGCAGATAATGCCAATGCCCCTCATTCCACAGCCTCCTGAAACCCCACGCGGAGGGGCGGGTTTCGGCTCCACTCTGGAATGTGCGTGCTTCGAAGGTCCGGGGCCAGAATGCGTGCTGGGGCTGCAGGCCTCTGGAGTGTGGCTTGGGCTCGGGCCGCCCTGAGCAGTCTAATGAGGGGGAGCATTGCTTTTGCTCTCGTTCGGGTCAGAAGATGGCATGTGGTGCCGATGAACTGAGACTTGCAGCCCGGCACACGCGCTTTTAGCAGAAACCTCCCAGGCTTCCTGTGGCCACAGAATAAAGTCAAACTCCTGCTCCAGCTGCCATTTAAGGTCTTCCTCCAAGGGTGAAGCCGCCACCCCGGCTCTTGTGGCTTATATTCCCTTTTCCCCCCTCTGGTCTCTGGGCTGCCGCCAAATGTTATCCAGCTGCCACCTAGTTAAGCAAATCGAATTGGGACGTTTAGTGCTTCCCGGCCTCTGTGCCCAGGCTTGCACTCTTCCTCCTGGAAGGTCCTTCCCCAGCCTCCGCTCCAGAAAGTCCCCCAGAAAGGACACCTTCCTTCACCCACTTGCCAGCTGCCGCAGGTGGAGGGCGTACTACCTTTGTGAACTCAGAGCCCTGCGGCTGTCTCTGAGGGCCCTGTCCATATCCTGCCTTCAAACGGCTACTTGTTTCCCCCCCTGGACTCCCTAAGGACAGAGCTCTTGCGTTGATTCCCTGTGTCACAGGTCTCAGAAAACCCCATCAGGCTCAGCAAGTGACTGAACAAGCAGTTTCCCATGCAAGGTAGCTCTGGTTGGGGACATGGAGGTGCTCAACACACTGGAGAAATCAGGGGCAGCTTAGCGATGCCCCCCAGAGCCAAGAAAGGCCCTGAAGAACACTCGGTCCAGCCCCAGCAACGGGACAGGTTCACACAAGACGGGCCTTAAGGAGACACAGTCACCCCTGGAAACTGAGGGGCCCACCACTGCACACCGAGAACCGGACTCTCCTCAAGACAGGCAAGGGGTGCTCTGGTCCTGAGGCACAGGCAACAGGGAGTTGGGGCTGGAAGAGGAGCACTGAACTGGGAGTCCCGGGGCTTGGCTCCTTCTGTCACCAACTGGCTTGGCTTAACAAGAAAACCCCTGGCAATACCTCCTGGAATGTTCTTGAGACTCTGATGCTATTTATTGTCTGGCCTGGGGACAAGCCAACCCACTGGATCAGACTGCCTTCCTTTCATGGAGCTGCAGTCCTGCCTCCTGGGTTTCATGGACTGCTCACTCCTTAGTAAAATGGGATCTGGGCCACAAGTCTCCATGCCCAATAGTCACTTTTACTCTGTGGATTTGGAGCTCCACAAAAGGAAGACTCCTCACAGTGTGAACTGCCCCATAGGGAACAGGGGCCCCCTGGGCAGTAGCGAGCTCCCTGTCCCTGGGGTAGGGTGGAGGCTGGATGTCTCCCCAGTGAAGATGCTGTAAAGGAGATGGCTGGGCTGAGAGCAGGCCAGCTGGACCAGGCCTTCCCTCTGGTCCTGAAGTTCTAGGGTTCTGGGGTTCTCAGGCTCCTCCTAATTTACCTCTCTGGGGACCGAATCAGAGCCAGACCCTCCCTGGCCTCCACTAGGGCATTCCTGGGCTCAGGCCACAGACACGGTACTGTTCCCTGTTCTGAGGGGGCTGCGACAGTAGACAACAGTCCCCTGACTCAGCAATGGGGTGGGTGGACCCCGAGCAGAGGTACCTACACTCCTGCGGATTGGAGGCCCCGGCCAACAGCTGCCTCACAGACTTCCCAGCACAGAAGAAAATTCATACCGAGGCTCTGTCTCCCATCTGGGCCCTTGGTGGCTTGGCTCCCGTGTCGGTGGCCCCCTTGGCTGGCAGCCTGGCCAGGGACGTCTGCAGCTGAAAAAGCAAACCTTGCACTTAATATTTAATTCTGCTCAGCAATTGACCAGTGCAGGGGAAGTGCTCTGGTGCTGTTGGGTGTGTGGTTACCTGTCATGGTGGTTTGTTCTTTCAGTTTACGTTAGCATCAGTAATGGAAGAGTTTTCCTTTATAAACTGCTCTGGGATGGGAGAGAGTTTAATTGATTGTCTTCCCCACTCCCCAAACACACTGTGAGAGCAGCCCAAGGATTCACTAACAGCTCAATAAATAATAATGCTGCAGCCATCATCCGTCTCCTGGAGTTCTGATAATAGCCCAGGAGGCGAAGAATAAAAGAACCATAGATTTCAGGTTATAGACGAAGAAACAGGGTCAGAGACAATGAGAAGCCTATTGGAGGGGGCAACAGAACTGGATCTGAAATCCAGCACCTCCACATACTGTGCGACTTGAGAAAGCTCCTTAGCCTTCCAGCCTCAGCTCGTCCAGCTATATAAGGAGAAGCTAGGTAGGTTCCCTCTTGTACGTGCTGGAGTCCCCTCCAGAGGAAGAATGACCAAGGCCCTCACTTCCCGCTCCAGCTCCTGGATGCGATTGGTCAGCTGCTTCGTTTTGGTTTTCGCACCCTCTGACTCTGCCATCAGCACCCGGTTCTTTTTGGACAGTTCGACAATTTTGGTGGCAACCATATCGCCAGCCATACCAACTGTCCCTAAAATGAAAGAAATAGTGAGGTGAGTTGAAAACACAGGCCTGCACATCAAACTCATGCCACACTACCAATAGCACTGGGTTTTACAAGCTAGAGCTGCTTGGTGTGGACACTCAAGAAGGGGCAGAGGCTCAGGAGGGTCACCATACACCTAGGAGCCCTGGGATCCAACCCTGATGAGTGGAAATGCAGTCACTTAGAAGTTGAAGTATGTTCTAAGAAAATTATAAAACCAGAAAGCAGGGTTTTGATTCTGCGAGAAGCTGGTTTAATGTTCCAATGCTCTATGCCATCCCCAGGGGTAGGGTTACACGTCCACATCCTATTCTCCCTGATTTTTCTGTGCCGTTCAGTGAGTAGGCTGGAGTCCCCTCAGTCCTTCGATGCCTGCCTGACTCTGGGCTCAGCCGTGTGACTTGCTTTGGCCAATGGCATGCCAAGAGATAAGGTACAGGTAGAGGTTTGAAAGGCACCTGTGCAGTTCAACTCCTTGTGTCTGCTTATGCCCTTTCCACAGAAGAACATATCTGGGTCAGCTGGCTGCTCTCAAGAAGAAGAGCTATACGGTGGAACAAAGCTGAACCACCCTAGCCAAGCCTGGCCCAGATCAGCCAATCCTGACCACCCCCCAGACACTTAGGCTAAATAATCGCTTACTGAAGAATGCTGCTGAGACCATGGGTTATTTCTTGCAGAGAATTCTGTGGTAACAGCGAACCAGCGCTAATGCACACATTCCTTTAGCAAATATTTACTGAGATTCTCCCAAGAGCCGGACCTCTCGGTGTCAGGGATGCAGTGGTGAGTAAAGTTTAGAGTTTACATTCTGGTCGTGGAGACAGATAATAAAAAACCAAAGAACTCAATGTGTATTGTAACTTCTGCGAGGAATAGTGCCAGGAAATAAACGGAAGCTGGGCAAGGGGTGAGAGTGATGGCGGAGACGCTGCTTCACAACAGATGCAGTGGTTGGGAAAGGCCTCCCCGGGGAGGCAATGTGTGAACAGGAGCCTGAATGAATGAAGTGAGGGTTCAAGCCACGAACAAGAGTGTTCTCCACCAGGAAGAGTGTTCTAGGCAGAGGTTGGAATGTGCTTGAAGTATTGAGGAATATCAAGGGAAGGAGGCTGTGGGAGGGGCGGCTGGAGGGCTGGGAACAGGGGAAGTCGCATGGGGTGGGGCGTACCCAAGGCAGGCAGTGGAGCTAGCCCAGCGTGGCCACTGACTAGCTGGGTGACCTTGGCAGTCCTCTGCCCTCTCGGGAGTGTAGTCTCCCATCTGTGCACTGGCAGACTTGGTCAGACGGTCTGCAAGTTCTCTGAATGCTTCTGACATTCCTGCAGTGACTAACCTGCGGTCCTGCTTTTTAGCCTTACTTTTTTTTTCTTTTTTGAGACAGAGTCTTACTCTGTCACCCTAGCTAGAATGCAGTGGCATCATCATAGCTCACAGCAACCTCAAATTCCTGGGCTCAAGCGATCCTCCTGCCTCAGCCTCCCGAGTAGCTGGGACTACAGGCACATGCCACCACACCCAGCTAATTTTCACTATTTTTCTTGTTGCAATGGAGTCTTGCTCTTGCTTAGGTTGGTCCCAAACTGCTGGCCTCAAGCAATCCTCCTGCCTCAGCCTCCTAAAGTTCTAGGATTACAGGCATGAGCCACCATGCCCAGCCTCTAGCTCTACTTTTTAACATGACTGTGACATGCCTCAGAACAAGATGGAGGGCGACAACTGGTAGAAAGCAAACAGAGGCACTTGATGGTTTTTCAATCATCTCAGCCCAGGCTTGCTCCTGCTGGCCTGGGCGAGGCAGCGAGCAGGGCAACTAGGAGTAGCAGCCCTGGGAGCCTCATGTCTGCTGCAGAGGACAAGGACGCCCAAAAGAAAGGGTTCGGAACAGACCGGAAGCCTGGGAGCATCTAGAGGAGGCACCATTGAACGCCAAGATGGCACACTTGGCTGCTTGAATAGGCTACGTGGGAGGAAAGATATTAAGGGATCACTGGGAAAATCATCAACGCTAGCAGTCAAAGAAACACAATTTCAGCAGAGGTTCTGGTTAAGACAGAGTAAACACACTCCGCCCTGTCTCTCTCACCGAGTGCAACCTAAAACCCTGGACAGGATGTGCGGATCAGCCGTCTGAGGGTGCTGAAAGTCAGTGTTAGCAAGTATAGCGGGGAAGGAAACCAGATCTAGAAGTACAAATGGGCCAGTGGTGCATTTCCTGGATTCGGATTTCCTCCCAGGACTCAAAAACAGCACAGATTCTCAAAGCAGCCATCAGAAAGAGGTCCAAGAGAAGGCCTCTCTGGTCCAAAAAGCAGGAAGGGCGTCCCAGAATAGGGGACATCCTCTTTTTTTTTCCTGTTCTCCCCCAGCCCTGTCTCCAGGCAAGCCCCACTGAAGCTGCAGCCCTGTGGTGAGTGGAGGCAGCAGTGAAGGGGCAGGCACAGAAATGCGAAATATCTGGATACCTATCATGGACTATTTTTGTCTCTTTAAGTTCTTTAAAATATGTAGAATGGTTGAAAGCAAAAATTATAACATTGTCTGATGAGATTTTCAATAAATAGATGTAATGCACATAAAAACTGCAATATAAGGGAGAGGTAAAGGGTGGTGGAGTTTCTACATTCCACTTCACATGGACTGTGAAAAGGTCTGTATTTTGTAATCACTAGAGAAATCACTAAAAAACTGTACGAAGAAATACAGTAAACAAATAAAAAACTAAAGCAATCACTAAAAATCCAGCCAAAGAAAACCAGTACTTGTGGCACGGTTTAAAAACATAAATGGACCAGTCAGACTTTTCTCTGCAAATGTGAGGTTGGAAATCAGAAACGGAGGCTTCAGAGTGAGGACTGGGTTCAAGCGGATTTCAGGGAGAGTGAGGGTTGGCAGTCAGATGAGGCCATGAACAAGTCTGTAAATTGGCAGAGAGTGAGAGACAGAGAACACGGGGCGAGGCTGGGAGGAGGGAATAGCCCCAGGTCCGTCTCCCAGGTCTGCGGGGTGGAGACGTGTCTCCTGCTCCCCCTGGAGCCCATCAGCTTCTCTACAGCTTGCAGACGTGCGAGCTGCATCCTCAGCCAGGCTGAGTGAATCTTTTCTTCACAACACAAAGCCTTATCTTCAGTGTGGTTTTTGTTTTAGAAAAGGCCAAGGAATGGAGGCAGGTGCATTAGGCCACCAAGAGCCTTGAGGATACCAAATTCCCCGTGCTTTTTAATTCAGCACTGACTGAGCAGAGCTTTGGTCCTATGGGTATATCTGCCCTCGAAAGCATTTACTCTCACGGACAGATGCGCTGGCAGATGCTGGGTCAGCCCTGTTGCTCTCTGCGGTTGATGACATCTACTTTTTGGTTTATTAGCCACCTGGGAATTGCTCAACTGGTGTACATGCAGCAGAGCACAATCAGGGCCAAGCTCCCCTCCAGATCCACAGGCCAAGTCAAACTCGTAACCACAGGGCCAATGTCCAGCTCATACCTGCAGGGCTAAGGTCATTGTCCGGCTCACACCCACAGGGCCGAGGTCATCCCCAGGCTCACAAAGCCAAGGTCCTCACCAGACTCATGGGGTAAAGGTCTCCACCAACAGAGCCAATGTACAGCCTAAGCCCTGCTGAGAGTGGTTGGGTCCCAGGGAATCCTCCTAGAACAGGCGACTTCCCTGTTTCCTCTACCCTTCTGCAGCAGCAACCGCAGGTGCTGTAGAGTTAACATCTGCCTCTACGGGGGCTTTTTTAATGACTATGACAACATCTGAGCCAAAGCACCAAGAGGAAATGGATCCTGCCAGGCCACTGAACATGCCGCAAGCATGATGAAGAACCCTTGTCATGAGTCCCAGTTGGGTCACCAACATTGCCTGTGATGCTTGTCTGCTGCTTCTACTGTCCTTGCTGATCCTTGTGCTCCCATTTCCTGGTGTGCTGGCCTCCTTAGGCCTGCTCTCTTCCTCTACCTCCTCCCTCACTGCCAGGATTCACCTGGACAAGCTTGACCACAAGTGACCCTTGGCATTCTCTCGGGCACCTGCCCTCTGGAACCTGCTGTCTGCCCTGCCTGAAGTCCCTGGACTGCAAGGCCAGGACTGTCACAACAATGGTGGAGCTACCTGTGAAGGCAAATCTGTCCTCTTCTATTTTCTTTTTGAGGTGTTTGATTTCAAAATCCCTTTCCTTCAGCAGCTTATACAGTCTCCCATTCTCATCGACTGTTTCCCTGAGCTCATCTCGAAGCTGTTCAATCTCATCTTCAAGCACCCTACAAGGCAAAGGTGGAATTACTGCTCCTTCACAGGGCCAGGTGGGCAGGGGTCAAGCTTCCACTGCCCAGCTTTGCTGTACCTTGGTTGGGCACTAGGCGGTGATAAGAACTGGTTTGTACAAAAAAGGAAAGAGAAATTAAGGAAACAGATAAGCAGATTTTAACACACTGTTCTCAGAACCGAGGGATTAAGCACATAAACGTGCAAGTGTAAAAGGAGAAAGAAAGTTTGAATAACATTGTTTATTAGCTGGCTTCAACAGAAGGCTACATAAAACCCCCACACAGAGAATTCATACTACTTTCAAGTATCTGTGGAACATGCATAAAAATGTATTTATTAGAGGGTACAAAGACAATCTTAGCAAACTGCAAATAATGATATTATACAGACCATATTTTCTAATGGGAATTGACTAATCTTAGGAATCAATAATTTAAAAATAGCAAAAAATAAAATAAATAAAATTCAATCCCCATTATATGTTTGGAACTAAAAAAACATACACTCCTAAATTATTAATGGGTTAGGAATAAATTATAATGTGCATTATAAAACATTTAGAATTGATTGACCACAGAAGTTATATCAAAACTTGTGAAATGCAACTATAATTAAGGCTATAAATTTCCTTTTATCACTTTAGCTGCATTTTACAGATTTTGTTATAGTTTCTGTGGGGTATGTGTGCGTGTGTCTGTATTAAAAGACCAAATAAGAATTTTCTAAGCCTTAAGTTGAGGCTAGCTCTCTAGGTTTCAGGTAAATCTGACAAAAAATTAGAACAGGTAATTGATTTTATATATTACAAGTTGTCTTGTGAGGCTCTTTTCAGAACTTTAAGACATGACCGATGGGTCTGTGATCACTTCTATGTTCGGCATAGAACAGGCTCCCTGGAGACAACTGCTTGAGAAGTAAATAAGTTATAGGTAACAGTAATTATTATTTTTGTTGTTATAATTATTTCACCAATGGTTTAAGTTTCTACCAATTCCAGTTTCTCTGATTTGGGGTTAGGACGTTTGGAAAGAGGTCTGGGTTAACTTAGAGCTAATATTTAGAAGTCATATAAATTTTTTCAATTATTGAGAAATCTTTTTTTCCAATTAGCATTTTAAGTAGAACATGTTGAAAACTGAGAAACTATAAAAAGTAGAATCTGAAGATGGAGAAAATAGATTCTGGGCAAAACCAAAAGCAAAGAGACCGTTTGAAACATGTTGTGATTTTTTTTTTTTTTTTTTTAGCAAAATGACTAGTAGAAGATTTTGTTTCAATACAGACTCCTGCTTCTAAAAACCATCATAAATCCATATGTATCTGTGTAACATTGTTGAATTCAGAATGAAGTGAGAAGATTCTGGACGCCTTTCAACTTTTCCACAAACTATAAAAAATCCACCAAGAGCTCTTTAGGACAGAGTATGTTTATGTGTTGTTATATGTCAGGAAAGGGAAATTGGCATAGGAGAAGGATCCCAGATGAGATTTGGAGCAATGATCATCTAATGATCGTCTATTGATTTGGAGCCAACCAGCTTGGAAACTCAAACACAGTTTTCATGAAAGAGAGACTGCAAAAGAAAATTCAAGCAAATAAACTATACCTTGATGAGTTTAAATTTTTCAGTTTGACTTTAAATCATTTTTAAAAACACATCAAATTATGTCCGTAGGAGCACAGATCTAACAGATGCAAGAGTCTTCCATAACTTTTGTGTAAAAACTCCTTTCAGTTTACAAACCCACATCTAGTCCACCCATGTCTGCAATCATTTCTCCCCCTCCTTCTCTACCTCCCTGCAATGCTCCTGGGAGAGTTCACGCTTGAATTTACCTCTGCTCAAAGCTGTTTTTTGAGTTTTGCTCCCCTGTCTGTAGAAGGCTTAGGCCATCTGAGACCTCCAAAGGCTCTTTTTCGTCATCAAGTTTGCTTTTGAGGCTCAGTTCCTTTTGCTTCTTTCTTTCCATCTGCTTCTGCAACCTTTTGTGCTGCATCTCCTGCATCGCCTTGAACTGGAGCCGCAAAGTGTCCTGCGAGCCTTCATCAGCTGCCATCTTGCCCTAGGAGTCAGAAGAGCAGCCTGAGCTGGAGTGAACTCCACACAGAGTGCTCCGCAGTCAGTTCTGTCTGCAGCCCCCCCCCCCCGCCCCGGAGTTTACTGCTTAGCTTTGCATTGCGTCCATGCAGAGGCTCAGAAGCCCCACCCTCACTTCGAATCATCTGAAAGCCAAAGCTGAGCTGAACATCCTCCCCCATCCCTGAATATGCCACTAAACTGCATGTGGCATCAGAATAGTCTCCGTCACTCAGACTCAGCATTCGATCCTTGCCTGCCCCTTAAATCAGTGACTCTCAACTGTGGCTGAACCTAGAACCCCCTAGGAACTCCTACAATATAATAATGCCTGGGCCCACCCCCAGACCAACTAAATCCCACTTCCTAGGAATGAGGCTTGGACATCATTACTTCTTTTTCTTTTTAAATTGAGGTCCAATTGACATACAGTAAAGTGCATAAGTCCCGAGCATACAGCTCAATGAATATTGCCACAGATACACCCCCCTGTGGTGACCACCCGATCAAGGTATAGGGCACTTCCAGTCCCCGAGCAGGCTACTTTGTACCTCCTCCAGGAAATTATCCCCAAGGTGACCATTATTCTGACCTCTGCCATTGAAGATGAGTTTTGTCTGTTTTCTTTTTAATTAGCTCTATTGAAGTATAATTTATGTGCAATAAGATATACTCTATGTGTACAAATGAGTTTGGACAAATATATTCACCTCTGTAAACCACCACAACATCATGAAATAACATTTTCATCACCCCAAAAAGCTCCTTTTTGCCCCTTTTGCAGTCAGTCTCCCTGTCAGTCCCTATGCTAGGCAAACTCTGGTCTGTTTATGTTCACTACAGTTTTGCCTTTTCTAGAATTTCATATAACTGGAATCATATAGTAGTTAGTCTTTTGCATCTGGCTTTTTTGCTCAGCACTTCCTTTTTGAGATTCTCCCATATTGTTGTGTATATCATTAGTTCATTCCCTTTCATTGCTGGGGAACATTACATTGTATAGATAAACCACCGTTTGCTTATTCAATCACCTGTTACTGCACACCTGAGCTGTTTCCAGTTGGGCTATTATGAATAAAGTCATTATGAACATGCATGTATAAGAACGTATTTGTGTGAATGTACATTTTATTTCTCTTGGGTAAATACCTAGAAATGAAAATGCTGGGTTATATGGTAAATTTATGTTTAACTTTGTAAGAAATTGTTAAACTGATTTCCAGAGTGGCTGTTTCATTTTACATTCCCACCAATGTATGAGAGTCTCAGTTGCTCCATCCTTGTCAACACTTAGTATGGTCAGTCTAAATCATAGTCTTTCTCATTGGTATATAACAGTATCTCGATGTGTGCTTGGGTGTTTTTTTTTTTTTTTTTTTTTTGAAACAAGGTTGTGCTCTGTCATCCAGGCTAGAGTACAATGGTGCAACCATAGCTCACTGCAACCTCAAACTCCTGGGCTCAGGCGATCCTCCTGCCTCAGCCTCCTGAGTAGCTGGGACTACAGGCACACATCACCATGCCAGACTAATTTTTAATTTTTTGCAGAGATAGGGTCTCACTATGTTGCCCAGGCTGGTTTCAAACTCCTGGCCTCAAGCAATCCTCCCAACTCGGCCTCCCAAAGTGCTGGGATTACAGGCATTCACCATCATAGCCCACCTCAATGTGGTTTTAATTTGCATTTCTCTGTTGACTAGTTATGTTGAGCATCTTTTCATGTGCTTACTGGCCATTTGTATATCTTCTTTTATGATGTGTCTATTCATGTTTTTGCCCATTTTTAATTGTATTATCTTATTACTGAGTGGTCAGAGTTCCTTATACATTCTTGATGTTTAGTCTGTTTGAATTTCACATAAATGGAACAATAGAGCACGGACACTGGAATTTTTAAATGCCTCCCATACGATTTCAAAGTATGGCCAGTATTAAGCAACCCTGCCTTAAACCAACCTCAAGCCACATCGTCTACCTAACATCCAATTAATCATAAATCTTGTCCCCAGATCTGTCCCCATACCTCCCTTCCCACTGATGGTCTCTCATTACCATGCTCACAACCACCTCAGGGCATTTACACTTGCTGTTGCCTCTCCCTGGAATGTTTTCTCCCAGACATGCCCCTCACTCATCTCCTCTCAAATGTCGCTTTATCAGAGGCCTTCCTCGCACTCTGCTGTAGAGAGCCATCCCTACCCTCACCCCCCACACCCTTTTCCTGCTTTATCTTCCTCTGGGGACCCTCACACTACGGGAACTCTGGACTCTTCTACTGGAGGTGCAACAGCCACAGCCACCACAGGGTGTCAAAAAAGATGGGATACACAAGGATATGATGTGACTTAACTGGACTCCGTGTTTTAAATTTAGGCAGGAGTCAGCAAACCTTTTCTGTACAGGGCCAGACAGTAAATATTTTAGGCTTCTGGGCCATATGAATTCTGTCATAACTACTACTCCACCGCTGTAGCAGAAAGTAGCCAGAGACATACCTCAACCAGTGAGTGTGGCTGTGTTACTTTCTAACACTTATAACTTACATAAGTGTTATATAGTTATTGGCTTATAACTTTTATAAGCCAATAAATGAAACTTTATTACCAAAACAGGCAGTGAGCTGTATTTGGACTGTGGGCCCTTAGTGTGCCAACCCAATTTAGAGGAATTTCACTTGAAAAGGTGTCTAGAGATTGAAGAAAACCCTATTGAGGCTATTATTTGAAAGTGTAACTAATATAGTTTTCAAATAAATTTATCCTGCGATTCCCTACTTTTTGTAGATTATAAAAAGGACAACCACATTCTTCACTTTCTAAACTGGGTTACCTTGGAGAATGAAAGGAAGAACTATTAATAACCATTCTGGGTCGGCAGCAAGTCAGGAAAACAAACTGGAGGCTGTGACCAGCATGCAAAGCAGCAATTCTCGTTGGATCTCCCAGTGGACCACACTGGGATCACCTGGGGAGCTCTAAAGATACTGACACCCAAGCAGCATGCCCAGGGATCCTGATGTCATTGGTCAGGGCACAGCCTGGCATTGGATGCTGCTGGTCTGGGCTACTGTATGGGTGGCCTGGCCTGAGTCAACATAGCACCTAGGTCCCTTCTCTGCCAGCCGTGTGACTCTAAAAAGTTTCTGGACCTCTCTGGGCCTCAGTCCTTTCTTCAATAAGCAGAAGATGATGACATGGAGGCCATGGATGTGCTGTGAATGCCAAATGCAAAGGGCAATATGAAAATACTTTGTCATCTATGGATTGGTAGAAACAAAGAATTATTTTCTTCTTTCCTGTTGGTCTCTCTTGAGGACTCCCTCCTCCCTCTTCCTTGCAGTCCCTTACTTACAGTGATGCTTGGGACCCACCAGCAAAAGCCTTCCTGGTTGCTGGGCCCACAGTGACCAAGCCCCACAACACAGCTGCCTCTAGCCTCTGTACCTACTGCCTTTACATCACAAGGCCACCTTCTCTGCACCTCATTTCCTGTCTGCCCCAGAGATGTTCTCCCCATGCCTCTCCATCTCTCTAGCCACTCTAGTACGCTGGGTTCTGCCTTTGTCCCTCTAATTCCAACGACCATCTGAGACCTTTCTAAAACCAGATCTAAGTGGCTCCTTCCTCTGCGAGACCCTGCCAGGATTCACAGGGGGCACTCTGGCTCGCCCAAGGCTGTATCCATCTGTTAAAAGAAAAACTTTAGACCAATTAAATTTAACAGAGTTTAATTGAGCAAAGAATGATTCGCTAATCGGACAGCCCCCAGAACCAGAACAGGTTCAGAGTGACCCCAGGGCTGCCACATGGCCCGATAACATTTATGGAAAAGGAAAGTGATGTTCAGAAACCTGAAGTGAGGCACAGAAACAGCTGGGATGGTTACAGCTCAGCACTTGCCTTCTTTGAACACGGTGTGAACAGTTGGCCACCTGGGATTGGTACAAGAGTAGGTTACGGTCTGTTTACACATCCAGTTAGTTTACAGTTCACTATGTACACAGAAACCGTTAGGCCAAACTTCAGATATATAAGGAGGCAACTTTAGGCTAAATTTAACACATCCCACAGGCATTTTTGTTTGACTCATGGAACGCTATGTTAGGATTTGACTTTGCTGCCAACATTGAAAGACTTTTAGATTTCAATTAAATACAGATTTCCAGCTTCTTTTATAAAAGCTTACAGACCTGGCCATGCCGGGCCCACTGTCCCACACGGGCAGCAGCTGCAGGGCAGAGGAAGTTCCCTCTGGGCAGGGCGTGTTCTTTCCATTCAACCACCGTCCCTGTCCCTGCCACTTCCAGATGCCGCAGTTGACACGTCAGCTGCCCATTACCATTGCACGTAAATGAGTTCACCCACTTTCATTTCCCATGAGCTCTGCAGATGTTTGGGTTTATGACTCCAGCTAAGGCTTAAACCTGGAGGCCTCTCAGAGGCTGGCTTCAGTCACTCCCCTGCCTTCGTCCCCAGGCCTCCCCGCCCTAGCCCTTTACCTTCCCACTAACTCCGCTTAGCCTTTAGGGTTCCCCGCAGGGCACTCTGTGCACTCCCAGAATCACTAGGGCATCCCCGATCTCAATGTATTATAATGATCTATGATTTTATCACATTCCTTCCCTTTACAAAGAGACCTCTTAAGGGCAGGGGTCTTATGTCTTATTCATTTATCAATTCTCAGCATCTTATCCAGAGTAAGCCTTAAATTAATGTTTGTAGGAATGTCACTAAATGAATGAACACAGTAACTCATAAAGATTTTTTTCTTTTCTACTCTCAACTTGCCCTTGAAGTCACTGGGGAACTAGTATTCCCTGGGAACATTACTTAACCTCTTTGCTTCAATATCCTCATCTGTAAAATGGGATGATGATAGTTACGAACTTCACTGGGAGGTTGTGAGGATTAAGCGACGGAATGCATGGAAATTATTATCATTTTCACTGTACGAAAAGTGGTGTCCTTGGCCCAGTTGAGCCTCATGGAGACAGACAATCACGCCTGCACTGAGAGGACACCTGCAGTCCAATCGCCCTCAGGGTTTTAGCATCTGCTCTGTGCTATGCCTGAGGCCAGTGGAGATTTGGATTTGGTTTGGACTGTGGCCAGCATCTATTTTTAAAGTTTCCCAGGTGAGTCTCATGTTCAGCTAGGATTGAGAATGAGGAGTGGTGAATGCTCTGAGAGGCTGGCTGGGGAGACAAATGCTGCAGGAAAGGCAGGTACCTCAGTCAACTTGAAGCTGAGTGCTGAAAAAATTAGCCTGGGGTAGGGGAGGGAGGGTGCCCAGGGCAGAAGGATCTCCTGCTGGAGGAAGAGCACTTGCAGAGAGAATGTGATGAGTGCGGGTGAGAAGGGTTAAGGATAGCCAGAAGGCAAGGCAGAGATTTGGGGAGGCCCTGGAAGGGCGGTCAGATCTGCCTAGCTAAGGAGCCCTAGATTTTATCCTGAGGTGCTGGGGGAGTCCACAGGGTGCCCACAGGATTACACTTGCTTTTTGTGAGCTGGAGGCAAAGGGCCTAGCTGGGAGGGGTCTCTGGGAAGGAATGTGGGTATAAATCAAAACTGTGGCAGCGGAAATGGAGAAGGAGGAACAGGAATTGCTGCCAAATGGAAGAGACTGAAGGCAGGTATGCAGAGAAACAGAGGGGAATCCTGGGGGTTCGGGCTTGAGTGACTGGGGCGAAAGCAGGTGCTGGCATAGAAGCAATTTTCGAGGCTTTGGGCAAGGTGATGGACTGTTGGGTTTGAGACGTCCTGGGCCTTCCACATGGAGATGCCGGGTGGGTAGCTGGCTAGGTGGGTCTGAGGCTCAGGATGGCAGCCTGGGCTGAAGCCTCAGGTGCCTGAGACCTAGAGTGCAGGGAGAAGGTGCAGAGTGAGGAGGCAGTGGGAGCAAACGAAGGGGAAGAGGGAGGAAGAAAAGACAGACAGGAACAGATTGAGGTAAGTAGGTGTCACCAGGTAGAGACAGGGGCAGATGTGTGAATCAGAGCAAAGGAGAGGCAGGACAGGGCTGGCTAGGGCAGAGGCCACAGGGGCAGGAAACTGTGGTTAGGGGAAGTGGGAGGGCAGATTCCAGGAACCCCTCTGAGATGGACCCCAGAACACATTCTTTCCTCTCTTCTAAAATAGCTTAACTGCAAGTCAAGGTTGACTCTTGACCAAGGACAACAGGATCTCAGGGGAGGTTGCTGATTCCCAGGAACCATAAAGGAAAACTTTTGCTTTTTAAAAGCATATAACAATAAGGCTAAAGCTAAACTTTTCAAAATGTCCCTTGGCCCTGCCTGAGTCCTGACTATTGCATGAGAGTGTGGTATTCATTGAAAACAGGCACAAAGATATGCTTGCTTGTATTCTGGGGAGTCTAGAAAAGTGACTGGAAGACTTTTTGTCACTTTCCACCACCTTGAAGCTAGAAACTGTCACGTTCATCTCTGAATCTTGTCTCTGCTATATAAGCCAGCATAGGTGTGCATGGAGAGGTAAATTAACATTTGTGCCACAAATAGATAAAAGAATCACAACAGCAACTTTGGCCCTGGCAGCACTCAACTTGGATTCATTTGCTCACATAGGATGTGGGTCAAAGAATCACTCAGCAAATACTGGCACAACACAGCTACAGACAAAACTCTGTCCTTATAGAGTATATAGTCTGCTAGGGGAGACAGACATTGATCAAATGACCAGACAAATAAGCATACAATGATAACTCTGATGCTCTGAAGGAGAGGTACATGGTGCTGAGAGCCTCTCTCAGGGGTCTGACATAGTTTGGGTGGGGCGGTGTCCATGACGTACAAGCAGGAGTTAACTATAAGGAAAGCATTTGGGGCATAGGGGCAGCATGTGCAAAAGTCCTGTGGCAAAAATGAAGAATAACAGTGACTAAAGATCCGTCCGCCCTATACCTCTTGCACATCCAATCCATCAGCAAATTCTCTTGATTCTACCTTTAAAATATATCTAGAATCTGAACACTTCGCATCTTCTCCACCTAAACCACCCTGGACCAAGAACCATCATCTACTTGGATCATTGCCATAGCCACCTGACTCATGTCCCCACATCTGCCCTTGCCCCCCCATCGCATAGTCTGTTCTCTACACATCAGTCTGCTAACACATAACTCAGACCCTGCCTACTTCAACACAAAAC